>NDGN011360215.1:0-10027 GCA_002564285.1 Tympanoctomys barrerae | reverse complement strand
CTCTCTCTCTCTCTCTCTCCCTCTCTCCCTCTCTCCCTCTCTGTTCTATTATAGATCTCTTTGTGTATTCCCTTCTGCTACCACCACAGTGTCAACCTCACAACAAAATGCCTGGCCAAGCAAGGAAAACAGCACACAAAGGAGGAGCACCAACCCAGTTTACAAAGTATAAAGTTTTGTCCTGACCCAGCTTATGTGCTGTTCGTTCTATGAGCTTTGGCGTGAAAGCTCTGAAGCCAGACTGGTGACCCCTCACTTCTATTTTGTAATTGTCCTCAGCAGGTCACTTGATTACTTTGGGTTTCAGATTCCTCAAGTCCAGAATGAGATAAGAGGGAGGGAGGGAGGGAGAGAGAGGGAGAGAGAGAGAGAGAAGGAGAGAGAGAGAGACAGAGAGAGAGAGAGAGACTGTGTGCAGAGCCCTGGGACCTAATAAGCAACTTGCCCAGTAAATGTCCACGGCCATCGTCGGCAACATCGTCACCATCATCACAAGGAGCTCTCAGCTCCGGTCAGCCCCTACACAACAGAAGTCATCCGAGTGGTCCTTAGAGAAACGTCCTTCTAGACACCATCTCAGACACCACCCCAAATCCACCTGACTAGGAGCCACACCCCAGAGCCAGCTTCTACTTGGAGTGACAGCGTATCTCCGCGAGGGATTGGTATCAGGAATAACTCTTTTTTTAAGTGAGAGCCTTTCCGCCACCTGGAAGGGCTTGCCCGAACTGGCCTAAGCCTCACTTAGCACACATCCTTACCGTAGCTTCCACATAATGTGCGATGCAAGCTACACTGGGTTTTGATATCCAGAAACCACTTCCTCTCTGTAGGATTTGTGCTGGCTTACCCAGTACCTCGATAGTGCTGTAGGAGAAGCCACCACAAACCACAGAACTGCGAGCACCTATCCCTCGCATGTGGAAGGAACGCTAGGAGGTTCTGCGGCTCTCGGCTCACATAAGCAAGGCTTCTGGTTTTGGTTGGACTCACTTTACTGTGTAGAGATCAGCTGGTGGCTGACCGATCTGGAGTAGTGCCATAGCTCTGAAGCCACAGAGATCCCCTCGAGACGCCGGTGTGAAGGGCTTGGTCCCCAGCGTGGAGGCCGGCATGGGGAGCGGATGGAGACTTCGGAGGAGGAAAGGCCTCGCAGGAGGTCGTCGGGCGGGTGGAAGCCCGTGCTCAGAAGGGACTGACTGCAGAGCCCCGCACTGCCTCCACTGTGCCCCGGCCACAAAGTGAGGGCGTTTGTGCCGCCACACGCCCCTGCCAGGGTATGCTTCCTTGCCACAGGCGCAAACGCAGCGCAACCAACCCATCATGGAGTGGAATGTCCAAAACCTTGAGAACATCCACAATAAACCTTCACTGCTCAGGGGCTGATAACCTCAGATGTTTTGTTACAGTGATAAAACCTGACTGACTCCGATGCCTTCGTCTGGGCTGACTGGGTAACTTAGCTCTGCGTGGATGTGTTCTCACGCTGTGGCAGAGGAGCAGGAGAGCAGGAACTCAAATGCCTTTCAGGTCTCTGCTCGCCCGGTGCTGTTCCCTTGGTGCTGTTCCACTGGCCACAGCCAGGTGCTGGGCTGAACCCAGAGCTAAGTAGAAGAGCACGAGCTGGCAGCGGGCGTGGAAGTGAGCTCATACAAGCTAACCCTGCTGGCCACTCCCCTATATTCCTGCCCATCGTGTTAGGAAATCTACTTGCTGATTCAGATTACCAAGTCAGGATCCTATACCAAGCCAAGGCGTTACCGAATATCCACACTGGGGCTTTATTTGTTCATGTTCTACCTGAATCTGTAGAATATTTTTTCTTTTGTTTTTTCTCCAGTAGGAAGAAAAGTAGCAACAAAAACATAATCATTTTTTATAATGAATATCTGAACATTTCACGTCACAATCCCTAGTCTAGCTCATAATTCCTATTGAGATCAGTCTTCATCCCCTGGTATTACAGTATTCTCAACAAATGAATCTAACACCCAAGGAGCGATGCTAACGTAGCTAGTTGTTAGCGTGAGTGCTTTTCTTGTAAAACCTGCAAACTACAAAGCCAGCTTTCCTACTGGAGGCAGACTCCAGGGAGATTTCCTATTTTAGGAATTTGATATCTTCCTCTATTTTCCTTTCAAATATGAAAAAAAATACTGTGTTTTTTCTTTCAGATGTGCTTCCTGACTAAGTGACAATCACTATTTTCATTCCTTCAGGAAGAAAATTATTTTCATTTACATGAAATTTTCTAGATGGCATGATGGGTAAGGTGAAATATGATATTTCCTTTTTACTGGTTAATTCTCCAGTCACTCCTTTATGGAAGGTTTCCAGATTTCAGAAAGTGTTCCCTTCCATTTCAAGGACAAAATCAGAACTTGCTCGTCCCCCTTGCAATAATGGAGTTACCTGGGCGCACATCGGACTGCGTGGAGCGGTCAAGCGGCAATCAGTGGGCGGGCGTCCTCTTCTTCCAGACTCAACGTGCCTGCAGCTGCCTTCGGTTCACCGAGTCAAGTCAGCGGAGTAACTCCTCGTGAAGGGTGGAACGATCCGCACGTGTGTGCAAAAGGCCCCAGCTGCCGCACGCGCGCGGTCGGTCGCACGCCTCCCTGCACCTGCGGACTGACCTCGCTGTCTTGCACAGAGCTTGGACTCCAGGACGAGGCTGCCGTACCGTGGCGGGGCCGTTTCCAAATTCTGGGACACTGATGGGATTTCTATGAACTTGGGGTCGCTCATGCGTAAAAGGAGAATGTGCTTTTGTGCCTGTGACATCAGCTACACAGAAAGTCACTGAATGGGAGTCTCCCGCCATCCCCACTTCGCCCTGCAGCCCTCTGTCCAGCGCCGGGCCTTCTAGGCCTCGCGTTTCGGTCCTTTCCTCTCTGCAGCCTGGACCCCGAGGCCCCCCACACGCAGAAGGCGGAGGAGAGCAGGGCCGCCGAAGCTAAACCTTGGGCTTGGAGCTGGCAATGTCTGCGCACAGCAGCGCGCAAGTGCGCCCAGAGAAGTGGAGAGAAGCGCGCGAGGGCGTGCGGGTCGCCCCGGAGGGGAGGGCGCCTGCGGCTTCCCTGGTGGCCTGCGAGCGGGGCTTCAGGACAGGGACGCAGGCTGAATGACTTCGCTTTTCGTGGAAAGTATCCTTCGCTTTGATCTTAAAAGAATGTCACCGGGCCAAGTTCTGACGTTTAGGTCTGGCGCAGGCAGCGAGGGGAGGTTATGGGAAAGAGGGAACCAGAGGAACAGCGCCGAGCCAAGCGGCTTTCTTCTGCGAGGACTAGGACGAGCTAGGGCTGCGCGCCAGGCCCAGGGCTGCGGGGAGGGGGCGAGGGCGGGGGCGGGCGGGGCTGGGGGCGGGGCGCGGGAACTCCCTCTGGCCTTCAGGAATTCTGCTTTTCAAAACAGAAGTTTCGGGGCTGGGGTGATGGTTCAGTGGAGTAAACATTTCCCTGGCAAGCTCAAGGATNTGAGTTCAATTCCTGGTTCCACCAAAAAAAGTAAGTAAACAAAACGGAAGTCTTAGAGAAGCTGAAAGAAGACTGTTTTTCATTCCCTCAGTTTCGTGGCAGTTATAAACACTGGAACGAAATGAGATGGAGGAATCTGGTGAAGCAGGCAGAGGAGACCTTTTATTATCATTTGCAGCTCTGGGTCTGACGCTAGTGCCGTCCTTAAGATACTGCTTACTTGAAGCAATTGTGTTGAGTTTTAAATTAGATTTTAAAAATCATCCCATGAACTTCTTCTCTCCCTTCAGTTAATTTTCCATTTAAGTATATGGTTTCTTTCGTGCTTCGGGAACACACAGCTCAAATGTTCTCACGTTGTGGGTGCCTTATCAACGAGGCACAAGAGGATACAAAGCAGCCGGTCGTGGGGACGCAGCTGGCCGGGGGCCGCAGGGATCCTCGGAGCGTCCGAGCCTTTCCTTCTGCGGGGGACTGCGAGCAGCGCAGGGCCGCTCAGCTGGAGCCGTGCGCGGTAGTGGTCTTGCAGTACACAAGCGCCTGGCACAGTTTGCACGTCCGTGTCTCCCCCCCCCCCCCGGGTCTGTGCACCTTCATAGGTAGGCGAGTGCAGCGCCACCGCTGCGGCTTCTCCAGGTGGAGGGTGCAGGGGGCTGCCCACCATTTAGGTGTGCGGCGCCAAGTGCAGAGCCGAGGGCGGTGGCCGGACTGCTGCTCACCCAGGGGGATGGGATTCGGAGGGAGGCCACAGGAAAAGCCACGTGCTTTAACCCCTCGCTCTCCGTGGCCCAGCATCGCTGTGTCCTCCCCAGGGCCTTCACGTGAACCATGCAGAGCAGAATTAGCAAGATAAACGTGACGCTGATGCGCTGAGAGCCGGCCAGGCTCTGCTCCAAGAGCCTCGACCTAGTGACCCACTCACCCGGTCCTCATCCTCCCACAAAGAGGACACAATCGCCATCCACGCTGTAGGGGAGGAGACGGAAGGGCGCAGTGACTTGCTCCCTACCAGCGGCTGGGAAAGAACGCCCTTCACACACAGCCACTCGCGCACATGGAAAGTGCGCTGTCCCTCGCGTATTTGGAGGAAGAACCAGGAAAGCACCATTTCTCTTTCAGCCTTTTGGGTTTTCGAATAAACGAAACAGTGGCTGAGTAAGCAACGTATGGGCCTGACTCAATCCAAGAAGCGCCAGGCCCGCGCCCGCACCACGCACTAGCCAACTAGCTCGCCCGAGGACATGGCGACGCTGCGCAGCGGGCCCTGGCACAGGAGCTGAGCTGCCGCAAGCAGGCGGCGCCAATTCTTAATGGAGACTGCGCTCGGATGATGGCGTTTCGGTGCTTTGATGGGATTCACCAAGGGTGCAAAACCTTCTCCAGTCGGCTCACTTGTCCTCAGGGCTAATAGTAGAGCTTGATGGAAAGACAAGAAAAACTAAACACAGATTGCATGAGAGCCCCGGGGCCCTCCCCACTTGTTACAGGACTGGAACAGAATGCTAATACATGACACTCCCGCGGGGCTTCTGATGGAAGGAAGCTGACGGGCAATGTATGGACTCCAAAGACATCCTGTGCCTGGAGGGCGCTGGCATGGGTGGTGAGACATCCTACTTATGGAGGAGTACGAATAGCGCTCCGAAGACCTGTGCCGACTCCTGTGTGTGTAAGGGAACCAGCGAACTGCCTGAAGAACTGGCTACTGGTAAAGCAGCTAAAGAAAATGGCGAATTGCTTTCTATACTGAGAGAGACACCTGTTCATGCGAATGCTGGGAGTTGCAGTGTTGAAAAATTATTTAGTAACAGTGGAACAATTCATGATCAACACCAAGGAAGTGAACTGGAGAGGCAATTCTGATTCTGCTCTGCCTGGTGTACCTCACAAGCTCAGGCCAATGTATATGATGACTTTTTTCCATGGGTACAATAAACACATTCAAATTCAATTAAATATATATGCTTTAAGTTGGGAAATGAGTCAACCAGAAAGAGTAAAACAAAACAAATAACTTTTTTTTAAAAAAGTTACTCTAGTCTTAAGAAGAAAGCTTTTGGTAATGTAAAAAACCTTAAAAATTTGTATCTGCTTGGGGTCCTCACTACTCAGTAAGCTTTTTACTAACCCAACTGCTTGAGAAGAAAGACATTCTTATGCAACATTCCATCTTCTTAGTAGTTGCATTCAGATGCCAGCACCTTGCTGGCATACCTATGCACTTTTGGTTGGATTTAGGATCTTCTTTGTAATTATAATTCAAATTTTTCTTTGTTTTCTTTTTCCAATATACTGCTTCACCTGTCTTTCCATTCTTCAGATAGATGGGTAGTGGGTGCCATAGTGAGACTTTTATGGGTGAGAATACGGCAAATCAAGCCATGCTTCCTGGGCTGTCCAAAGACAAGAATATTTAGTGGACCTCAGAGTTGCATCTCCTACTTTTTCACATTTAAGATTTGAATTTCTTTTTAATTACAAATATTAGTTTGTGGTAACTCGAGCTTAGGTAAGAGACACCATGACCCTAAAGAGGCAGAAATGACTTTTTTTATTCATGCTTATTCATTGTTAGACAAGACGAACTTTTAATTTGAAGAAAAAGTAGTTAATTTATACATCATTATTACATGCACCCAAATACTATTGTGGGCTTCACATCAGAAATTAAGCTCCATTCTTAATCATTTGTGCTGGTGGATGGGAAGCAGAGAAAATGGACCTAAATATGATCCAAAATCCTTAAATGTTCTAGTTTAGAATATATTATTTGATTCCTATTTGGAAGAGAAAAGTTTACCAAAATGATACATGAATTTTTCAGCATTTATTGGGCACCTCCTCTATGCAGAGGTCGATCCAGGGCACACTGGGGGCTCTAAGCGCTTAGGCTTACATGAGAGATAAGTCGCACCTTGTGGCGCTATCCGTGGAGAGCGAGGCAGCACTGGACCCATTCATAGCAAATAAGGACCTCAGACTGAATTTTTGATGATGAGACGGCAAGACACACGGCAAGCTTCCAGTGTGAAATGCACCTTCACTTAAGTCCATGGCCTGGGAACTACGATTTTAAGAAATGGGAATTGTCCCAAGTGTTCCTCCCACCCCCCAGGAGAGGCCTGCAGGGCCTGAACACCATGAGGCATCAGGAGCTTTCTCAGACCCTGCTTTGCACGGAAGGCTTCAGGGAGGGGCCGAGCCTCAGAGGTCTTCAGCTCTGGGCGAGCTGAGGCTCTCCTCGGCTTACAATGAGGAGACATGCTCTTTCATTTTTTCTTTCATTCACTTTCTGGGGGTTACTTTTGGCAATCTCTACTCATTAAAAATAGACCCTTCACATTAAGCCAAAGATTGGATTTTATGGAAATACTGTGGATGAGAAACAAGGACAGAAAATCCAATTTGGATTTAACCTTTCTTTGTGAAAATAATTATCTTTGCTGAAGCCAAGTTTAATTTGGCCTCTAGAAAATCCCGATTAGCAAAATAAATGGAGCGATTATGATTTCATACACGTACCGCCAATCCTAAATCTGTCTTATCAAAATGGGTATTGTAGCGTGATCTAGAGAGTTCCAGATTGGCTGTAAAGCTAGACAATAATCACAAACATGTATATTCGAGTAGCCAATATAGGAGATACGGACTGAACACTTAGCGAGCACCTGGGGCGGTACCAGCTCCTTCAGCTGTGTGATCGCGCTTAGTCCCTATAACTACGAGGCCTCCGGTTTGCACACAGGAATACGTTGAAGTTCAGAGCCTGGTGACCAGCCTGGACACACGGCCAGCTGCAGCAGGCCCAGCACCCCGCGCCCCTCACCCCTCGCTCCGCTGCTGTCACCGCGCATTCCGGGAGGCGCGGCAATGCTGAGGCAGGGCTCCACGTTCACCGCTAGCTCTTGTCAGCAACCTGTGAGGTAGGAATTATTGTCCTCAGTTTATGGATGAGAAACTGGAATTCAAAACTATGTCTGAATTGGCCTGCACAGCTAATTAATGGCAGCCTGAGAGGCAAGCCACACAGCGGGGGAAAAGCCCATGCTGCGGTTCCCAGCTCCCCTGCCTGCCATCGAGGCGGGCCCCAAACTGTGGACCGCTAGCCACCAGGCACACAGCGAGGTTGATTCTGAGTGGGTCCCAACCAGTACTGGAACAGAGTAGAAGGGAAAGGAAGAGAAGGAAAAAGAGAAGACTGTTGAGTATGGGCAGGCGTCACACACTGTGACAGCGAGCTTACGCAGCGAGAGTTCTACTTCAGTTACACACGTGTGCGTGGTTGGGGAGAGAGGAAATGTGACAGAGGGAGGACACGCAGGCTCTAACTCGGGTACAAGTCCTACTGTGGTTGTCGTCACAAAGCAGCCATTCTGCTCTAAGCTCCTGTCCTTAGGATCGCAGCTGGTAACTTTCCCTCAATGTACAACTTCCTTGCAGCCTCAACAACTTAGAAAGTTATTGTAATATTTTTCTTTTTTTTAATGTATTTGGTACAGGGTCTCACTATGCAGCTCACACTCAGTGATCCTCTTGTTTTCAGCCTGCCCAGCACTGGGATTACAGGTGTGCACCACCACGTCCAGTCTCGGCTCAGCACACCCAGGATGGGGCCGGAGTGACACGTAGTGCTGGGGGTGAGCCCCAGTGCCTGTGCTTGCCTGTGCAGGCACTTATTCCGCTGAGCTATCTGGCCCTAAGTAATTGTAATTTCTAAGCCACTGCCATATATATAATAAAACTTATACGTACTATTTTATTGCAAAATGATATCTAATAAAATTATTAAATGGAACCATATGTAAGTTGTCAACATGACCCTAACTATTTGGGTATGAAAACTTTGGCAACTATCTAACCCGCCTTTAGGAGTTGTCGCCCAGAGCTTAGTTTACCATTCTTAAGCTGGAATGGTTATATGGGTCCACAGACTTCTGCAAGCATTGTAGGAGATCAGGTTAGTTTTACAGTGCCTGGCACAATAACTGTTTGGTAATAACCAACAATCATGACTGCTAAGTTCTCTGCAAAGATCAGGGGAATCTGGAATCAGATAGCTATGTTTAAGAGTGGGAGAAAAGGGGTGGGGGAGATGGCTCAGTGGAATAAGTGCTTCCCTGGCAAGCACAAGGGTCTGAGTTCAGTCCCCGGTTCCTAAAAAAAAGAGAAAGGGAGTGGGAGAAGAAATGTATTCTTATTCAGCCTTGCATCCCTCAACATTACAAAAACAAACATAATGAAGCCTGCTTTTCTTTCAGCTCATTCAGTACCTACTGTGTGCCAGACACTGACATACAGGGGCATAGGAAGAGCTTTTTAAAGGCGAGATTCACATTCATAGACATCTCTTCAAGTTGTGGTAGATGGAAGAGGACAGTGATAAATCATCCAGGCACTTTATTTTATGACTGTAGACAAGACCAATCGCCACTTGACTCTCACACCTAGGCTCTGTCACATGAATTCCTGAGATAATAGCCTCATTTTAAAAAGTCATGTCCATTTGGCATCTGACTGATTGAATCTGAGGTCCCACTTTCCATTTTCATAGCTTCTGTCTGCACACTGCATCCAAGAGGGCTAATTTTCTCTCTGTACCATCTTTTCTAGTCTCCATTTCCCAGGTATCTCTGTTTTTTCTCCTACCCCTCCCTCTGTCACTCATTCTCCTGCATTTTGCCAGTTACCTCTGGCTGCAAGCTATAGAACTCACATTTTTTTCTGTATGCATTGCCAGTGGGAAGTGAGCTGGCAAGAAGCAAAGTGCAGGTCTTCAAGGGAAGGCAGTGCTATGCTAGGTCGCTGACTTACGATTCTTTGTCATCCATCCTCTGTGGGTATGGCATAAGGGCGGACCACACCAAGTACTGTCCATATTTGTGGAGCATGTGGAAAATGTAGCACTATATCCCAAAGAATCATGTACTAGGTCAAGGTGTCAAGCTTAACATAAATATATTTTCCCCACGTTTACTATTGAAAAGTCATAGACAGTGATTCTGCAGTTGTAGCCCCTTGGAGCCTTATATAGTTTTTTTTTCACAGGCATTTTTTTCTATTTCAGACATTTATTATGTACCTCTATTGACTCATAAAAAAGCAAGAAGATGTTTTGCTTGATGTTGACAAACCCGATGAAGCACACAGAGAAGATACTTGATTCTCATTCAGAATCTGAGGATTAGACCCAGGCCTAATCCAGGTTCGGTGAGTGTATAGGAGAGCTTCTGGCAACCCTGCGCTGGCGGGAATTTCTACAGGTCCCAGCCCAGGTGCGGTGTGGGTGAGACTGTCTTCCACCCCCTTGGGACGCCCCCCACCACTCCACAGCACTTCCCCACCCCGCCCGCCGAGTAGGAATTTCTGCCACATTCTGGGAACCCCCAGACCCAGTCCTAGCCCAGCCCCAGTGAGTGTGTGAGAGAGCTGCCTCTCCCTGCTACTCCAACTTGTCCCCTCCAGGCTCAGCTTAGGCCTGGCACACAGGCCTGGGGTAAAACCCTGCAGCTGCAATCCCTGCAGAGAGTGTAGAGGATAGATCCACCCAGCTAGTC
>NDGN011360175.1:0-24476 GCA_002564285.1 Tympanoctomys barrerae | reverse complement strand
TTTTTTTTTTTTTTAATTTTACCAGGGATCGAACTCAGGATGTTGCACTTGCCAGGCAGGTGCTTGTGCCACTGAGCTATCTCCCTGGCCTATCTTACCTAGTTTATAATTTGAAGGATTTACTAATTTATTTCGAAGAAGATGGTGGTTGTAACGACTTTAGTTCCTACTAGGAGGCTTAACTGGTATTTTTTAAACATTGATGGTGAATCAACCAAAAGGCCTTGCCATCAGAAGTATTTGGGACCGAAAGCTGGCTGACTAATCAAATTTCTAGGCATCCTAAATTAAGGTACTGTTAGTGCTAACTTGTTTGTGTGACATTGAACTTTATCTTGGGCGTTCTGTGAAATGTAACTTTTCTTCTAGGTCACCATCACGCCCAGCTCCATGAGGAAAATCTGTACATACTTCCACAGAAAGTCCCAGGATGACTTCTGTAGTCCTGAACACTCAACCGAATTATAGCTTCTGTTCCGAGTGAGTTAACTGAACTTTGGTCCACTAACCCTGAAGGAAAAAGAAAGACTAACTCTGGTCTTCATGAAGTAAATTTGTCACTGTGTAGCATTTTGAAAAACGAGTCTTCACTTTTTAAATTATCCGTCCTTTCTGTAATAAAGCCATCCCAGTTCTTGGAGGCAAAGAACCAGACCAAGCCTTGTCCAGTACCCCCGACAAGAGCGCACACAGTGGACAGCTTGCAGCACAGCCTCGGGCGCCCCGGTGGGAGACACCCTCTGCAGAAGGCCCGGGTCCGCCTGCCCTGTTAGCAGCATTATATTGGAAATATATGATCTTTCTGTAGGCTTTTGTGTGTTTTTTAAATATATATATATATATATATATATATATATATGTGATGTTTAGATAAGTACATTTGTGTTGGTTGTTAAAGTATAATCTTGAGCTAAAGTCATCTTGATTTTAAATGCAAACTCTGAAGAAAGACAACAATAGATGTCTGGATTTGTCTGTTTTTGCCAAATATAACTCATATATAAGATTTAACTCCCATGTTTTTACCTAGCAATCCTCTTAGCAACCCAACATTGTTTTCTGTAGGTTGTGATTTTGCTACTTATTAGGGGAAGATATTTTATATAATCAGTAATCAGACACTGAAGAGGGTTGGGGTTGTATTTAAGTGCAGTCCTCAGTTCTCTTGGAGCTGTGATTTTTTTTAAAGTCATCACATCTTAACCTTGATAATTCTATAAAAAATTGATAGTCTGATAAAAGAGTTGAAAATCCAGAACCTAAAAGATAAATCTTGGCTGTCTCTTCATGTTCATAAAAATAATAGCTTTCCAGTATAACCCTGAGTAAAAACATGAGACTTTCTCTACATACTACCTAAAGCAGAGAGTATAGCAACTGCAAAATACTGTCAGTGCTTCTCCCTTAAATAACAACATCAGTCATTGTGCAATAGGCTTGCTGTAGATTTTCTGTTTGTGACCTCACAAAAAGCTTTACATACTTGAAAGAGATCCCTTCCAGTGATCAAAATTTATGCATTTTCTTTATATCCCAAAGGACTGACAGGCTTTACTCCTATTTTTGTTATAATTTTGAAATCTGTTATTAATGTAAATTCTTTAATTCATTTGAGATTGTAAGTTTGTGACTACCCGGAGGACACAGGTTAGTTGAGCATAGGCCCTCCGTGGGTTTGTCCAAGGAGAAAATAGAAAGAAAGCCACAGAGCTGTAGTGACAAATCCAAGCAGACCATCACCTTAACTGAGTACTTAGGGAATGTGCTCACGCTGGGTGTTTGGTTTTTGAGGGTTAGCCACATGTTATTTATGACAATTCCTGCCAATAATGCTATCTGTCTCTGTCGGGTTTGGAAAGCCACTGGGGGGTCAGGGGGTGCATGATAAGCAAAGATCAGTTGAGTAGAGAGCTTGTGACTTTTTTTTCTGTATGTCCTCTGGTGGTGCTGCAGAGTGACATTGGAGTAAATGCAGCTGAGTGTCTCACTAGGTATGACATGTCCCACTTGGAAAACCAGGACCTCAGGTGGGTACCAAAGGATACCTGTGATGGGGTAATAATTACCCCCACTGGTGCTAGTGTCAGGCTTTGAGCTGATCTTGAATAATAAAGCCTTTACCTTACTTGATGTTCTTATCTGAGTTTGTAACATTAACCAAAAAGCACACAAAAGAGCAGTAGTGGTAATCAGGAATCCCTTCTACTTAGTCACAGAATAAAATTTGTTTATTCCGAAGGGTATAATCTAGTTCAAACTGAAAGAAGTTTCAATAAAACACATCTCAGTCATACCTTGAACATTTAGCACGGCCTGGATTACTTGAAGGGTGGAGTGGTGTAGTTCTTTTTCTGAACAAGTATTTCCAGCAGAGTTTTCCATTTGAATACATTCCGGGCACGATTGCTATGATGCTGTATTAGTTTTCTTTCAGCTATTTCAGCACAGGCCCAGGGTTGACTGATTAGTCCATTTAAATGTGTTTTAATCTGGGCTGCGCATTTAACGGATGTGCATCAAAACATTTGTATCGGGTGTTGGTTTGGAAGTGGGAACCCTAGCTGTGGCCCTAATAGCTAACACTGTACCAAGACTTGGGACACCTTATGTGGGAGGCATTTTTAAAAAAAATTTAACTGCAATATGGTTGACTGGAGAGTTTTTTTAAGTATGTGTGTGTGCACACTTGCACACAGGTTGCTTTAATCCCCAGTGTAAGGGACAGTCTCATGTAACTCACACGCTTGTTTACCAGGAGCCTTTTGACCGCCTGTCAAGCAGACACGGCTGCTCTTACCTCTGTTTTCCTGCTTTCCCAGCCCCAGGAGGGTTACGGTTCCTTCCCCACTGCTACTAAAGCGAGGCCAGGTGGTCTCCCAGCGCTGGTACCACAACGAGGCCACAGGGGCAGCATTTTTCAAACATGGGTCAAGACAGTGAGAACGTGGCATTGGAAAGACGGTCAGTGGCTTTTCTGTAGCAGGCCACGTGTGCACCTGGATCATCTCGAAAGGCCCCAGTGTAGGACCCTGGAGAGCAGGCGTGGCCGCACAGTCAGGTCGGCACTTTTCCACAGGCCTCACTGCTTCTTACACAAGCCTTCATGGGAATTCTTCGCCTGTCCTAAATTTGGTTCCTGCCATGTTACAGGTTACCCGGTTTACTCAAATCTTGAGAGATCCTCCGTGATGCCTCAGCTCTTTAAATATTGGTTGGAAGTTACAGGCAGGCCTAACGATATTTTGTTGAGCTTGAGATGAATTTAATGCTTTACTGGAACCAATGCCAGAAATACAAGCCGAACTTGTTACACAGTAACCATTTTGTCATCTCAAGCCATGGAAAAACCTGTTTGTGAGCTGCATTTAAATACATGCTTAATGTGCAGGAGCTGTTAAGGAAGGATGGGAGTTAAATTCAGCCATTAAAAAAATCACCTGCGCGTGATAAGCAGCTTGTTCAGATCACCGTCTACGGGGAGCTCGCACAACACAGATAGGTATTAAAGAATAAGCTGCTTTGATTCCAAACACCCCTATTCTTTCTCTGCTAAACCAGGAAAGAGGATTTTAAGAACATATAATCAGAATTCTTTATTTTAACTTTGAAGCTTTACTCTATCCCATTTCTCTTCCATTTCTTCTTTCTTTCCTTAGCTTGCCACAGGGCCTTTCTGTTTTGACATTCTCAGTAACTGGACTTAAGCCATCCTGCAGAGTACGAATAAGAGAAGCACATTTCAGAACACCTTTTATTGGAAGGACCTCAACTCAGCCAACATTTGTGTATTCATCACCCGTTGCCACGCCCCATGGAGGCACCTTTTCAGTTAAAAGAGTCACTAGGTGTGCCCCCTAGGCTAATATCAGCATCTGAGAAAAACAAACCAAATTTCCAAGTCCCCTGAGTGAAATTATTTGTGAGTGGTTATTAAGCAGCAAGTGCCGACGCAGACTCTCCTCTGAGAATGTAATTCAGTGGCTGCGTAAAGCACCTGGAATTTTTCAGTGTTGCAGTTGGAATCTTAAATGTCCTGCACAGGCTCTTATGTTAGAACATTAGTCCCAGGCCGATAGTGCTGGTAGGTGGTAGATCCTTTTAAGAGGTGGGGGTGGAAGTTGGGTCATAGAGTGTGTCCTTGAAGGGACTCTTAGGACTCCAGCCCTTCTCTTTGCTGTTTGGCTGCCATAAGCCAGCAGGCCTCATCTGTCATGATGTTCTGTGTCACCACAGTGGGGCCAAGGACACATGTCTGTCACTGCTGGATACCTTACATAAATTGAAATGCTTTTTGCATACATACTTCTGTTCCTTATAGTGTTACAAATAATGGCTGAAAATGTGACCGATCCATACTGCCTAGCTTTGAATCCAACCCCTAGCTGTGTGACCTTAGACAAATTACTTCGACTCTGTAAATCGGTTTCTCTCTATAAAATGACATTATGTAGTTACTACATGTGAAGCTTTCAGGACAGTGACTGGCACATAATAGCTAACATATATTGAACAGTTACTCTTAGATGTTAGTCTCACAAGATAAAGGGTAGGAGTTATTATCTCTATCTGGTAAGTGGAAGTAACGTTTTAAGTAATTAACTTGTTTCTGTTCCCTTTGCACTAGAGCTGCAGATTGTGGAGATACAGAACTGTAAATCATCTGAGAAGCTTTTCCTTTTTAAACATAATACAACCAGGCTTCCCAGTCCCAGCACTTTTCTAAAAGGAGAAGTAGGTATGTAGGAAAAACTCTCCAGTCCCCCAAGAATTTGAGATTCGCGACTATCCCACCAGCCACAGGAAAATTAGGGAGGTGACTTCATAGATGCCGGCAGCCAAACATTAAAGAGCTGTAAGCTGCAGATCTCTGTCTCAGGCTGGAGGCAAGACAAAGCCCACCCTTCCGTTTCCTGACAACTAGGGCAGCTCTGCCACGTGGTTTCCAGTGTGATCACCTCTGGGGAGGAAGTTGGGCCTGAGGTTCGGGAGATAGCCCGTCACTTGTCAGGCTGTTGGGCTGTGTAGCCTGCGGTGAGCATATGGAGAAGAAGCAAAGCTCGAAACAGGCCACAGGGGCCTGGCAAGCGCAAGGTCCAGAGTTTGATTCTGGTACCAAAAAAACCAGGCCAGAGTACTGTTTACATCTGTTTTGTTTTCAGGATACAAAAGATTCAAACACGTGATTGAGAAACGCGGGGCAGGCTCTGTACTCTGCTCCTACTCGATGGGTCTCTTCCCCAGACTTCCTTTTGGTGCCAGTAATACTTGCCCTTGTCACATGGGTGCCAAAGTTCTAGCCATGAGAGTTGCTTTGACATTTTTGTGGGCAAAGCCAACACTGGAATTTCTGTTGGCATCTAGGCATCAGATTTATGTAGCAATCGATGCCATTCGGGCCAGTGGTTTCCAATTTACGGGCACTTATAGAATGTGGCATTCACTTATTGGGAGTTGGCATCTGCTCCTCTGCAAGTACTCTTGGCACCTGGATCTTCATGAGTTTGTGCCAAAGTTACTGATTCAAATTCAAATGGAAGCCCCACCCCCCCAGTTAATAGCCTTGCTTAACTTTGTCAAAAGTTAAAGTCTGAAAGAGATTTATACAGATCAGCCCTTTCCTATAGTAATATATTACCAGGTGATATATGTTATTGAAACAAAAAATTGTAAGTAAACTATCTGGCTCTGCTATGTTGACATGGATTTAGCAAATATTGTCATTCCACATCACTCAGCCCTCCAGCACTTCTCTGAACTGACTTCCACCTTTTCCCCCTTCTCTTGCATATGCTCAGACTCAAGTTTCCAGGAATTGCTTGAAAAGAAGCATAATGGGAATTTACTAATTGTGACTGTGTGATAACTTAGTAAAGGTTCAGTAACTAGAAAAGCCAAAATCTAGGGACCATGGGTACCCCATAATGAGTTCACATTCAGATCAGCCATTAAGGTCCAGTTAGAAATGCTGCTTCCCCAAAACCATCTCGGACTTAACTTGAGATGGGAGTAAGAGAATCAGAACCCAAAGCACCATGTCTTCACAAAGATGTTGGCTAAAAGACAAGCTGAATGCATGTTAGCATCTTTTTTTTTTTTAACATTTATTTATTTAGTGTGTGTGTGCGTGGCCAGCTTAGCCCACCTGGGGGCAGGGCTGGCTGATGTGGTGCTGGGGGATCGAACCGCGGTCCCTGTGCTTTGCCAAGCTTGTTCCAAGTAGGTGCTTTAGACCACTGAGCCATCTCACCAGCCCCATGTTAGCATCTTGAGGCTGGTTTTGACAAACATTTCTCGGCTCCCTAATTAGGGCATGAGCTATGAGCTTTGAATTGCTGCACCTATAATTACCTGACTCTGGAAAACTAGCCTCTAAAACCAAAAGCTTAAGTGAAAAAGCCTGGCATTGTATATGGAGAACCCGTAGGGTAAGGAAACACTGAATGTAGTTCCTCTGGTGCTTAAGAAGGGTTTCTGCTCCAGCTAACTCTCTTGTATAGTGAACTCAATAAAGTACACAGAGGACCCCGAGGAGAGCAGCTTGCTGATTGCCAGTGGGTCAGTTCATGTGTCCATGTCACACTGTCTTCTGGCCCCAGGCAGTGTCCACATACCTGCTCTTGCTGGCTCTTGCCAAGGTGGATCGAGTGAGCCCGGCACGGGCACTGAGCACAAGCCCTGGTGAGCCTATGTAACACAAAGGCTTTCTCAGCACTCCCCTCTTCCCTTTTCTGCCCAAAGACCAAATTTCTGACTTTTCGCAAATTTACAGCTTCATGCAATAGCTTTGTAAGTAGGTATGATTATCCCCATTTGAAAACAAACTGGAGCATGAGGTAAATAACTTGCCCAAGAACACAAAGACAGCAAGTGGCAGCTTATAGGTTGATCTGACTCAGGAACCCATAATCCTAGTTCTCAGTATTATATATTGCTCTCCCAATCAAATATGTGCTGTCCATTTTGTGTACCTTCAAAAGAACTCTCAGAATGTTGTTATCACTTTTCCTATTTGGGTAGTCTAAGAAAAAACATGGCTGCTTGAGAGAGGAAAGCGGGCGTAAGCTATAGGAGGAAGGGGCTGTGCAGAGCTCGCAGCTGGGATCATCACTGCCAGCTTATTCTAGGGACAAGAAATACCATGAAGTGAAAGAAAACATGCAGAAGTTAATCATCATTCAGGAAAGAAGAGGTGGTGAAGGCTTATTCACAAATAGGAAGACAGAGGATGAAGGTCAGATACGCATGCCCAGTGATCTCACCGTTCAGCCCCAGGCCTTGGGAAAGCACAGACGTGTGGAGAGCAGTGGCCGCAGGCCGAATGTTGTCAAAACATCCATCCATAGTAGAGTGAATGAGCTGGCAGATAGTCATACCAGCACCGCCGTGCAGTGAAATAAAGAACAGAAATAAAGAATAGCTACAGGCAACAGTGTAAATGAATGTTAGGTTTGTATCTATTTGTCCCCCCAAAGCCTCATGCAGTCATAGGGCGGACTTCTAGAGTTTGTGATGAACTCAATCCACTGAGAGGATGGGTGTGAGTGCTGCTGGGATTACGGGTGTGAGTGCTACACCCAGCCTGGGGCGGAGAGCCTGAATGGAACATAAGGGAGACAGACTTGTTCTGTGCAGCCATCGTTGCTGCTGCTGCTCCTTGCTCGTGCGCTTTGCCGCCGCCATGAACAGCTGCCCTCTGCCATGTGACACTCTGCCTTGGAGCCAGCTGAGTATGGGCTGAACCTCCAGTGACTGTGAGCTAAGTAATAGCCTTTCATTCCTTCATTTTGGGAGTCGGGTATTTGTCCCAGCAATGAGAGGGTAACCAAGACAAAAAGCATATACATGGTATACTTCTACTCCAAGCACATGTTAACAGAAAGAAGGAATAAGCTAGCACTGAGGGACACATATGTGGGTGGTGAAAAAAACAAAGGCGTGATTATTACAGTAACTCCGAACAACGCTTCCCTCTGGAGCACTGTGCTTAGAAGGTAACAGGAAGAGTTCTAGGTTATGGCAGGGTTCTGCTTCCCCCCTTTTGGTGGTCTTTGCCCTGTAATTATGTCTTGCACCTGTATCTCATGACTTTCTTTGTATTTTATGTTTCACACTGTTTTTAAAGGCTTTTGAGAAAAGTAATGAAGGTCATACGATTCTCTAGATAGGCAAATGGTAGGCATGGGAGAATTCTAGATACACTCGGTCTCTGCAGTCATTCAAAGGGAATAAGCTACAAGGAGCCTCTCTGGCCTT
This sequence comes from Tympanoctomys barrerae, assembly GCA_002564285.1. Lineage (NCBI taxonomy): Eukaryota > Metazoa > Chordata > Mammalia > Rodentia > Octodontidae > Tympanoctomys > Tympanoctomys barrerae. The sequence goes on along the minus strand of NDGN011360175.1, from coordinate 16,223 downwards.
CTTGATGTTTTCTAGGGGGACATGAGAGTCCTCTGTTCTTCCAAAGCTAAATAAACCTACTTTCCTCTACTACGCCATCAAGGTTTGGGATGGTCGTTCAGATTAAAGAAAAAAAAAATCCATGCTTTACCGTGGCTCAGCCGTGGGGTTTAGGGTTTTCATAACTCGGATTGAGCCAGCGTCCAACAGGAGGCTCATGTGGCATTACCAACATGGCAGCGTTTGGTGGCCTTTCAAAGTCTCATGCCATGTCCCTTTCTTTCCCCTTCCTCACTCTTGGATTTGAGTTCTTTTTCCAAGATCAGCCATTAAGTTAAGGCAGAAATGAACCATAGAAACCATATTCTTAGCTGGATGTCTGGTGCATGCCTGTAATCCCAGAACTGTAGGAGTCTGAGGCAGGAAGATTGCAAGTTCAATTAATTGAGTGAATGTAAGTATATATGTGCTCAGTGTGAGGGTCCCCAGTACCACAGAAAAAGAAATGAAAGAAAATCTTATTTGAAAGATACAATAGTCAGATTGTGAAATTAACCATTTTAAGCAGAGTCGCAAAATCTCAGAGTGGTTGGCTTCACTCTGCTAGCCCACATTTTTGCATGCCAGTCATCCAGTCTATTTATTTATTCTCGTAAATACTATCCTGCCTTTGTTCAGGTGTTTCCTCTGCCTGGAATAGTTTTCCCACTTCATTCCTGCCTTTAAAGTCTTCACTTTAAAAGTCCAGTTCAGTCCTTCCCCTACTTCCTATGGGAAGTGTTCACAGATTTTCCTAATTAGGCTTTCCCTCACTCAGCCCCATCATGCCTGTTGAAATGCTGTTGCACTGCTTATCGCGTCTGTCTCAATGTTATTTCTGTATTTCCTCTGCTAAATTGTACTTTCCTTGATGTCAACAATCTCGTTCACCTCTGCACACTCAGTGTTGTACTAGAGCTGTCCACGCTTATGACAACTGATTACCAAACACTAAGGAGCCCTGTGAGCTGATTGCTGTAACGTTAGTTTCTGAAATCAGTCGTAGTAAGAACATTTATACCATGGACACAAGCAAGAGCAATGAATCAGATCCTTTTCCCCCAGAGCTAGCTTGCCAGCACACCGTGCCACGTAACCCACACCTGTGCCTGCCATAGTTCTTGGCAAAGTAGTTGTAAGATACATTGCGAAGGTTTCAATGTGTCCTCCCAAAATTCATGTATTAGAAATGTACTCCCCAAACACCTATGCTAATAGTACTTAGGTGAGGAGACTCTGGAAATTAACCTCTTTCCCTGAAAGTAAGACCTTGTTGGAAATAATCAGCCTTACCTAGAGATCAAACACGCCAACCCCAAGCAGCCTATCCTTGCCCTGGCTGCCTTCCAGGGTAGCCACTGAGCAAAAGAATAGTGGCACTGTGTGGGAAAGGCAAGGATAAGCTGACTAGAGCTGGCGTTTTTGATCTCTAGTTTTTAAGGCTGCTTATTTTCCAGTGAGGTCTTATTTCGGAGGAAACACATAGGATTAAGTGGAGTTTTGAGGCTGGAACTCAAGGATAGTGTCAAAGGCTTTATGACGAGAGACACGTGTCTGGTGTGCTTGGTCAGTTGTGTGCTGACATGGTACCAGCTCTGGGGCTTCCCACCTCCAGAAGCATTAGCCAAATAACCTAGAAAAACTACCCAGTGTCAGTTTTACTATAGTAACAGAAAATGGACCAAGACATGAAGAAGAGGGAACTAGGGAAAGGGCAGACCAAAAACTAAGGGAATTCAGTTTCAATTCAGGAGCCCAACCTCTCAGCAAGTTGGTGAGGATGAGAATTTAAATGAAGCCAGAATGTGGGCAGTCAGCACCTCTTTGCCCTTTCCAAGAGCTGCTTAATAGAGTGGAGAGGGCAGTGGCTAGGATTGTGCTGGAGATGCAGGTTCCTGTCAAGAAGCAAAAAGCCTTCCCCTGGTTAAAGTTGTACTCTGGATACTCACATGTGTCAGGCCTTCCCTGGACCAAGAGAATACACAGCCCAGTCCTTGAGTTGCTTCTGAGCCCAAGGGCAGATGAACAGGAGGACAGAACACGTGAATGCTCTGATGAGGATGTGATCCGGGGACGGGGGAGCACACTGGGTGGGCCTGGGTATCCAGGGCCATTTCTTCACCAAGGCCAATGCAGGGCTGACACAAGAAGGCATGAACATGTGAAGACATGAAAGGGAGTGGTCTGTCCAAGGAAGTAATCCCAGTTGCCCCCTGACAGGACAGAGGGCATAGGCAGAGAACAGTAGGAAACGGGGTGGGGTGGGGTGAGGTGGATAGTACATGCCTGAATCCCAAGCACTTAGGAGGTTGAGGCAGGAGGATCACTTGAGTCGGATGCCCCCCTGGACTACATAATGAATTCAAGACCCTGTCTCAAAAAACCAAAAGACAAGAGAAGAGCAGATGAGTCCTCAGAAGCAGCCAGGTAGGATACAAGGCCATAGACTTTATCACACGATATGTTATAGAATGTTAAGTGTGGCATACATATTTACAGTTACTTCTGAAGTAAAATAACCGTGCCAAGGAGTCTGACAAAGGCTGTTGCCTCAGAAGTTATACCATTAATGTGAAAAAAAATTGGTAGAAAAAAAATTGGTAGAAATATAAGGAAAATTGAGAAAATTCACCCAGGCTTCAGTGTCCTCTGCAGAAAACAAAGAAAAAAGATGAGTTGGGGGGGGGGGGGCTAGAGAAGGAAAAGAGACTTATTTATAGTTAGGGTACCTAGACATACCCTCTTAGCATCAGGCTGCGCTTAATGCTGGACCACCAGAGGGCGCAGCAGCTAAGAGTGTGGCTCAGTGGTAGACCCATTGGGTGCCATGTTTGAGGGCCTGGGTTCAGCGCTCAGCACTGCAGAACACACCACAATAATGTCAAGGGTACCATTATTTTTCTCACTTTACAGATGAAGAATCTAAACCTCTTGGCATTTAAATGCATTGCCTGTGGAAGCAGAGGAGGTCTGGCTAGGATCACTGGCCTCCCAGCTGGTTTTCATGAAAATGGTTTTAAATAACCCATAGGTCCGCTGCTATTTCTTTTTCTCTCCCCAGAGGAGAGCCCAGGATGCCACAGCTGGATGGATCCAGATTTGGAGTGTATGGGCTTGTGAGGGGAGCACATCTGGGGGTCCACACAGTGAGCCCCAAGGAAGGGGAGACTGGGAGGATACCCTACGGGTGTAGTAGTGCTTGGACTTCTGAAGCACTGCTGTGGCCCAAAGCAAACAGATGGCGGATAGAATCAGAAGGCTAATCCAACGAATACATGCAACTGGCCGCGAATAAGGAATAATGAAAAAGATTGCCAAACAGCAGCAAGAGCTCTGGTGAAGAGTCAGCACACCTACCAAGGAATTCATCTGAGATGCAGTGTAATGCCACCCAGATCCACTGACCTCAGCTCTGCCATCTACTGATGCTTGACCTGATGCTAATCACCTAATCTCTCTGAGCCTCAGTGTCCTAATGGGACATTGGGAAAGGTAACATGGGAATGAAAATCAGGGTACACTGAGCGGATGGGGTAGGCAGGAAAATAGGGCAGTCCCCAGAAGAGGGGCCAGCAGTTGGGGGAGGGAGAGGCCCAGGAGGCGGAGGACATGGTCGAGGAACTAGTGTGGGCTAGGAGAACAGGGCAGGCCAGGTGTTTGTGGAGGATGCGAAGGTGAGAGGTTGGAGGAGCTGAGGAGGGGTTCTCCAGGCAGCAGATGCTGTTCAGCTTTGGGGCGGGGAGACAGCTGCAGAAGCCCAGAGTGACGTCGAGGTCCTGTCCTGCTAACACAACCCTGCCCTTCTGGGAGTGGGAGGCCAGGTGACATCCTTGTGCAGCCCAGCCTGCATGCCCCCTGCCTTGCAAGCAGCTGGGGCTCCTGCATCCCCCAGCATCCTGCCTGTCCTACTGCTGCACACTAGGGCTGCTGAGGAATGGCTCCAAGGCAGTTGCAGGGCGCCCAGGGCATAGGGGAAAGTGAGAAGTAGTTTGGCTCCTTATTTGGGGAGCTGTCTTCAAAGGTCTGTGGGCCTGACCCTCGGCAACAGCTCTCCTTGACAGCCTGAGGGGCCAGCCCTGTGGCCACTGGCTGAGGTGTTCAGAGATGCAGGCTTCTGTAAGAAAGAAGACAGGAAATTCTCAGTCCTGCACAGAGACTCACCCAGTCTGTCCAGTTCCTTGTGCCAACTGAGTTGGATCTGAACTGGAAGTATCTTAGGAGTGAGCCCAGCTTTCTCGCCCTTCTCCCATGGTCTCACAAAATGATCATGAAATGATCGAGACTTAGAGAACACGGACAGTCCCTTGGCTGCAAAACGCAGGTGTCAGGCTATCTTATTTGAGCTGGAGAGCAATGTTTCCAAAATCAGGGACACCATACCGTCTCCCAGCCAGTCCCAGGGCACACACAGGTGACCTGCTAGCTCTGGCTAGGACTCAACCTATTGAGGAAGCAGACTGACACTAGTTGTCCTTTACACACAAAGGTCACACCTGCCACCCATGACTGTCGTGCTCAGCAAACTTGAGCTAACTGGCCCCAAGAGCCTTTAGGACATGCCTTTGGGTTCATTTTTGCTGAACAGATAGATCTGAAGACTCTGCCCTGGGGACACTTGTGGTTCTCAAATAGTAGATCTGGTTGTTTTACCCCTCTATTCTTCCTAAAAAGTAAGCCGTATTAATTCTTTGGGATTTCTCCTTAGAAATTCAATTTCTCTTGTATTAAGTACCTTTATGAGATAGGAAATTGGGACCCAGTGGTTTGAGTGGGTCACACAGAACCATCCTGAGATCTCTGCACCAGAGCAGTGACTACAGTCAGCAGAGTCGACCTCTGCATGGCTCCTGCCACGTGATTTGTACTACTGAAGACCCAAACCTGGAGGGCTGTAGGCCAGGACCCTTGCCTGGGATTGGTGTCACACTAGGAGAGTTCCTAACGTGGACCTTCCTTCCTGCAGTAGCCCCAACCAGGGGGAACTCTAACCAGCTAAAAGACTATTGTCTGTTGTCAGGACTCCGATGATCTCGGTTGAGATCTGTCAAGGTTTCAGACCCACCTATAGGTAGAATGACTATTTAACACATAGACCTTTGTTCTGAATTTCATTAGTTTTCCATTTTTACAACTGAGACTTATTTATTAGTTTAAGTGAGATAGTTTGGAGGACTTGAGTTTTTTCATTTGTTCTCTAAGAAGTTCGAGGGGTTATTAACCATTTAGAGGTTACCCATAACCCATATGTATGAGAATCTTTGAGATCTAGGGACATGAGTCCCAAGCCCTTGAACACCAAGTGTGCCCTGGGAGATGCAAGTTTGTAAGATCTATGAAGCCCACAGCTAGGCGAGGGCTCCCTAGACTTGGGGCTGTGGGTGCCACAGACCCAGCCAGCTTGGGCACAGTGTTGCTTGCGCAGGGCTCGGGAGCTGGGTTCTGATGAGGCTGAGCTAACTCCACACCATCCTCTCCTCTCTGAATCACAGGATAATCCCAGGGTTCAGACTCAGAAGGAGGTTTAGTGTGCATTCGGTTCAACTTCTTCCTTTTACAGATTATTAAAAAAACAAAACAAAACAGAACAAAACAGTCACTTTCTTGAGGCCAAGAAGGGACAGGAGTAGAGCCCAGGTGGCACCAATAATGCAAAGGTGTCTTTTACTGGTGAATTGAGAATGCCAGCTTTCCACGTGAGGGAGAGTATGTGGTGATAATGTCTCCATTTTTAAAGCCATGAACCAAGACAGCCATATGTATGGGCCCCTATCAAACACTTGTTCATTTATTCATTTATCTAAAAAACCTTTAATGTGCCAGGCTCTGTACTAGGCACTGTTTACAAGAAGGTGTGCAGCTCTCTCAATACTTTATTAACGAACGTGGACACAAAATGTGGTGCCAGCGTCTCCCTTTGTGGCACGGTGTATTTCTCTCATTACATAGAGACACTGATTCAGATGCTGTCCACACTCAGGACCGGTTGGCCATGGCTTCCAGGTCCTGTACCATCTGTAGCCAGTTCGATCCCAGACTCTTCTCGAGTGGGTCTGTGACTGGGGACTGCAGCGACTCTAAAGTTAAATACTGGGACTGAACAAGTAAACGCAGCAAGAGATCCAGGATGGTGCCTGATCTGTAGATGGCACTCTTGCGCACACACTCATACCCTATGCACCTCACCCGTCTTGCGCCTTCTCTTTGTCCTCAACCCTTGACATTCGTTGTCTGGCTTGTACACCTGTGACGTATAGACGACATGTAGACTCCACCTTGCTGGATCTTTTTCTGAGAAATCCGGGGTCACCATGGCTCCAGGAGAACAGCATCCTCTTCCTTCTATCCTGTGGTCCTACGTAGGCACAGCCTTAGAGCTCCAAGTGGGTGTGATCTTGTGCTAAGTCACGGTTGAGTCAGCCCAGCCTGCTGCCCTGTGCTTTTCCCTGTCACTTCGAACATCTGGGCTTCCTTAGGGGTGGGGAAAGTGACATTACAGAGCACTAATGTGTGTTAGAAACTCAGCTAAATGCTTTCATGGACTGTCTGATTCACTCTACAGGGAAGCCCTTTAATTGATGATCAGAAACCGGAGGTTGCTGGGGATAGAGCTCAGTGGCATAAGCCTGGCAAGTGCAAGGTCCAAAGTTCAATCCCTGGAACTGAAAAAAGAAAAAGAAAACAACCAGAGGTTGAGAGGCTGTCACTGCCCCAAAGCTTGCAATTGGGTAGGCCAAAACTAAACCCAGGGGGCCACACTTGGGAGGCCGATACAGAAGGATCATTGTGCGTGGGAGGCCGGCCTACATAGCAAGACCCTGTTTCAAAACAAACTGAACCCAGGGTGTCTGGTCCCCACCACATCCTTTCTGACAGCCAAGAGAGCAGGAGGCCTGCGGCCAGCAAGCTTTAGTCATGGCTCCGGTGTGATAGCCCAGCCTGCAGCATGCCGGGGAGAGCCACCCTGCGCTCTAGCATCTTTATTATTCAGCTAGCCATGCAGGAGTTTCACACCTGCTAGCTTTTCCTATGCACTTGCTTTTTTTTTTTTTTTTAATACATTGTGAACTTTTGGAAGAGCATGTGGTACTCTGCATATGCCAAACCAACAGCTCAGGAAATGCTTGTCCACTGGGGTGAGCGGTGACTGAAGGACAGGGCATGGCACACAGAAAACCGGAACTAGATCTTGTAGACCCCATAGGCCAGGGATGGAGAAACTGTTAAGAGACCGAACACCCAAACTGCAAGCCCAAACCCACTTACTTATTGCAAAGCGCCAACACTGTGATCAAACCTGAATGCGCAGGTTTCAATTTAGAAAAAGACAATGCGCACAACTCATGGTGTCATTGCAGAGAGGGCTCGGCGCCCCCCTGTGGTCCGCACGCCTTGGGTTCACCGCCAGGGCCCTAGATTGCAGTCTCGTTTTACAATTGGGGAAGCTGAAGCCGATAAAGTGAACTCAGAGGAATCAGGGTTCAGACCTTTCTCTGGGACAGAGCCTTCCACAGGATTCTCTTCCTCCACTGCCCTGGCACCAGCGCTTATTGTCCAGGACATAAAGATAAAAAATAATTAAAATGCAATGTCATTTCAGAGCAACCATAGGCAAATAGGCTCACACGGGCCTTAGAAGTCGTCCTGTTTAACAGTTTTCTTTTTAATTAGTAGGTGTTTGCAGTCTGGCCCCTTCTGTCCTCCTGCACCAGCCCTGTCCTTCCTAGCACCAGTACAGACCCAGCGACCCCATGAGGAATGTGACACATTCACAGATCATAACGTGGCTGTCCCACTTGTCTTCCTTGGGCAAAGGCCCAGAGCTGAGGAAAATAAGTGTCTCCATTCCATTCTGCTTCCCACAGGAGCCAGACACCGGAGGGGGAAGGCCTGCTGCTTCTTGGGGTGCTGGGGCACTGGTGTGCAGAGTGAGCCAGAAGCAGGAAAGAAGGCTGTTCTGTCCTCCCGCGGCCTTGCCCGTGACCCTCCCTGAAGCTCAGGCCCTCCTGTGTACCCCCAAGCCCAGCCGTATGGAAAGACCGGGATGGAGAAGGATCATGTCCACAAGTCTGCAGCAGCCGCAGGCATAAGGAGGGCCTGAGCTCTACACAAGGCATCTGCCAGGCTGGCCAGGGGTGTAGCCAAGGACACACGGTCTCCCCACTTCCCCTGCTGTGTGTCGGCCCCAGCCACAGGCCTCCAAGCAGTCAGAGAAACATTCATCGCTCCGGCCCCCTAAATCCCGCCTGGAGAGGAACTTGGCCACCTACCTCCTCTGGCCTGCACTTGGCGAACCAAGTGTGATAGGGCGGGCAGGTAGTTGAAAACTGGCTTGAAAGTTTTGCTACTTTTCCCTGGTCAGCTTGCACTGCTCCTCTTAGCTCCCAACCTTTCTCCGTCCTGTCTGCCCCATTCTTCTCCACAGAGGGCAGCTCTGAGTTCCTCCTCGGTGTCACCCAGTGCGCCGCCCTGCCCACAGCTGCACCCTTCCCTCTGGCTTCTTGTTAGAACGGAAGCCTTTCCCTCTGAGCATATAGTGGAGACCAGTTCCCACACGAGTGTTTTAGGTCTTCGCCCTCGCTATAGCTTGTAGCTAGATGTCCTCCACAGCCTCTCATGCTCCTAGGTGCAGGCTTGGGGTGACTGGACCAGGGGGTGGATATTCTCCTGCTGGTGAGTTTGTACCTGACTCACTGTCAGGGGGTGGACCTGGCTGACGAGCTGGGGCCCCAGGCTGTGGCCAGCGGGGTTATCTCTTTTCTGCTCTCGCTCTCTCTGCTTCCTGCTGCCACACTGCGAGCTGCTTCCGCACTGCTAGACTGCCCTGCCTTGCGCCACCCAACTGTGGACTGAAACCTCTACAAGCCGTGAGCCAAAAGCCTTTCCCTTTCAATGATGGAGGTCAGGGGTCGTGTCTGAACAAGCACCTGAGATACCTGCTACCTTCCTATAAACCGGTCTCCACATTCCCTCACTACAGTGTCCCTCTGCTCCTCCTCTGCTGGACCCATCTCATGTTTGTTCTGAGAAGCTCAGGTGCCTGTGCATAAAACAACACAGTGACACAAGCCCTCAGGTCACAGCCCCCTCAGTCTAGGGCCGTTGTAGCTCCCCCCCATACTCTGATTGTTCACAGCTGTTTTTACGCTTCTAGTCGCATGCTTTTCCCTGCCAGTCACCCCCTCCACGGCATCTGACATTTGCCCTCCCTCACATGGCTCTTCAGTGGTCACAGCTGATACATGTGGTCACCACGGGTCCCCTACCAGCGTCGCCTAACTCTCCAGCAGTTGGCCCCACTGAATGGATGAGTGACCCTCTCTCTTTCCCGGTAACTTCCCTGTCTTCTGCTACACAGCAGTCTTGTTCAGTCCAACACTTTCGTCCACCCTCATGCAAGCCCCCTTCGAAGGCTCCTCCTTGAACATTCATTGTTCAAGGAGTTCAAGGTAAGTAGTCTTAAAGTCTGTTTGTGCTAACAAGTTTTGTTTTGCTTTGTTTTGTTTTCAGAACCAGGGATTGAACTCAGGCCCTTCCTTGCGCTTGCCAGGGAAGCGCTTATTCCACTGAGCCATCTCCCTGGAACCTGTGCTAGCGAGTTCTTAACTACCACACTGCACTGCCCACTAAAATGTTTTAAATGAAAAGTATAAGCCCACATATTACAAACATCTCTGCATATCTCCAGAATTATTTTAATGGGCATATTATAGTTGTACCAAAATTTATTTACTAAATACCTTACTTTTGGTTACATAGGTTGGTTCTAATATTACTTTAAAAAAAAAATACTGAAGATTGAACCTTACACCAAGCTACATTTCTAGCCCTTTTTTATTTTTTATTTTGAGACATTCTTGCTAAGTTACTAAATTGCCCGGCTGGGCTTGAATATGAGATCCTGCTGCCTCAGCCTCCCGGGGTGCTATGATTGCAAGAGTGTACCACATTTGGCTAATATTTTTACTTTAATAATTAACAGTATGAGAAATATCCATATGTCATCTCTTTTGCATGTGATTGAATGATGATATTTATTTATTTATTTACTTTTGGTACCAGAAATCAAACTCAGGACCTCACTTTTTCCAGGCAGGTACTGTACCACTAAGCTAAATCTCCAGCCCATGGCAGTAATAGTAATTACTATTCCTACTATCAAATCAGTAATTATTCACTATGGGAAAACTAGGGATATTTAGAATATTCAGCCAATCTTGTGGGTCAATAAAATGGTTGCAACTATTAAATAATCACACAGCAACACTGTCCAGTATGAAAACTGAGGCAGAGGGAGCCACTCATTTGGTCTAGGGTGATAGACCTGGTATTTCCTGTTCCGAGCCCCCATGCGGGCAGGCACCCCCACAGCGGGCAAGGGGTCTGGCCGATGCTCTTCTTGCTCTGGAAGCCCCCAGCCATTCGTTTTATTCCCACCTGTACTTTGGCAGAACAACCAGTTGGATGGAGCCGGATAAACCTTAAATGATTCCAGAAGACTCTGAGGGTAGGGAAGAAGTTTCTAAGGCCTGGAATTGATCTGCCAACCTGAACCTTGATGGCCACAGGAGGAAGCAGGTCAGCACGAGTCGGTGTAGGTGTAGGGGCCAGGCAGGCTGACCAAGCAGGCAGGATGAGATACGGCCTAGGTAGGAATCATGGAGAGATGACAGGCACAGCCTGAGGGCTCCTCCTCCCCTCCCCAAATGCTCAACACTACAGTGCCCAGAGGTCCATGCCTGGCCTTCTCTTTTCTACCAACACTTGCTTCCTTAGTGATCTCACCCAGATACTCGGCCTCACCTACCACCTATACCCTGATTTTTTATTTCTCCTCTGACTTCCAACCTGAAATACTGACTTGTAATCCAGCAGAGAAGTTGACATTCCCATTTGGGTACTGTACTTTAACAGGCTTATCCATTTAACTTGACATCATACTCTTTAAAACTACATTAATGTCAACCTCTTCCATCCTTACAAATCTGATCCAAACTGAGGTAATGGCAATGTCAACATCAGGCCAAACACTTGGTCCTCATTAGCCTCTCTCTGGTGAGGCATCACTTAATCAAATTTTGCCTTTAGCATCAAAACACATTCAAACTCTTCTTCCTTCATGAAAGAATAACAGATACAGGGATTATTCTCGAATTATAAATAACTGAAAAACTAGATGAAGGATACAAAACAGCTTTCTCTACACACTGGACAAGAAGCAGTACAGAACTGATCCCTAAGGGATGGGGAAAAATGAGATGACCCCAGAATTGGGGAGCAATTTTCAAATTACTATACCAGAATGGAGAACCCAAACAGAGTCCTGAGGTTTTTCTAAGTTGTGGAGACTGGAGTTTAGGGGAACCAAGCCAAGTAGAACTTGCTAGATAAAAAGCCAAAACAGAACTGCATGGGGAAAGGGTCCGTACACGGGGTGAAACTCCACATGCCAGCCCAGAGAAAAACTACTGAGGAGCTAGAAACCAAAACTCCTTCCTGTTCAAATAGGGCCAAGAATTATTCAAGCTCTGTGTAGTCAGAATAGCGAGACCTGTGACAGACTGTATTTTCCAGAGATGGCTAGCAGCTCCTGTGTCACCTGTCCTCCACACTGTCACCTTGCCATTCCCACATCAAAGAATGGAGTCAATCCACTGCCCTTTAATCTGGGAGGTTTATGACCATTTCTACCAAATGAATCCAGTGGAAACACCATGCCAACTTCAAGGCTAGGCTGGAAGGGGCAATACAGCTCTTGATGCCCATGTCAACTGTCACCTCCACCTCAGCTCACACCCACAGCCACTTGGGTGGTCTCCTATGATCAGCTGAAACGGGGGGGGGGGGAAGCTGGGCTTAATGTACAGAGAGGTGAGGTGTGAAATGGGCTGGTGCTACATGCCAGCCCATTGGAGGGTGACTCTGAAGGACAGCAGTGTGGGGAGACTGTCCCAATATATAACTGTCATGTACTGATGAAGAAAGAGAAGTCACACAAATTTTAAAATGGACAGAGATTCATAGGTGAGGGGCTTAGCAGGGGAAAGCTTAGAAATCAGGGACAAGGAGATGGAGGAAAAGAGGTGAGGTGTGTGTGTGTATGTGTGTGTGTGTGTGTGTGTGTACAGAGCACAAAGATCTCTCCACCACTTGACATTGGCCACCAGACAGTGTCTGACACTGAACCAAGAAGTCAGGATGACTCAGCCAGGGGAGGCCAGGGTGCCTTTCTCAGGAGCCACTTAATGCTGCCTCCAGGCACCCACACTGACTCAGCTGCTACTGCTGGAAACAGAAACTGTCGCCCGGCCACAGAGGTAGCCCCATCCCCTGAGATGAGCCAGCCATTGAGCAGCAGGCTCGTTGCAGTAGACCTTTGTCACCCTTATGGACATTGCCCTTTATCTTGTCTAAATTAAAACATACTCCATCAAATCAAGATAGAACAAACGTACAGGTAAGATGTAAAGTTCTAAACTTTTAGGAAAAACTAAGAAGAAAAATTCTGGACTCTTAAGCTAGCCAGTGAGTTTAAACCTGACACCAAAAGCACGAATCCTGTCAGGGAAATTTGACCTTATCAAAATTTAAAGCTTGGTCTGTGAAAGGCCCTGTGAAAAGGATAAAAGACAAACTACATCTGGAAGTAAATATTTGCAAAGTGCAGCCTAACAATGGACTACTATCTAAAGTATAGAAAGAACTCTTAAAACTCAATAGGAATTCAAAGAAAACTATCCAGTTAGGTAACAGGCAAAACCTACAAATACACATCTCACTGAAGAAAATATATAGTTGGCAAACAGGCACATGAAGAGATGATTGTTACTGCTCACCGAGAGGAAGATACTGATTCAAGTCTTAATGAGGTCGCGCTCCACACTAAATCAAAGAACAGTGACAACTTCAGATGTTGGCGGAGATTTGGAGAAGAAACCGGTCATACATTGCTGGTGGGAGTGAAAAATGGCCCAGCCTCTCTGGAAAGCAGTTTGGCAGTCGCAAAAAAACTCAAGCGTGCAGTTACCATGTGACCCAGCAAGTGCACTCTTGGGCATGTATCCCAGAGAAATAAAGACTTATGTTCACACAGAGATCCGTACGCACATGCTTATAGAAGCTTTATTCATAACAACGAAAGGCCTGGAAGCAGCCCAGACGCCCCTCAGTGGGTGCGTGATGAAACGCACTGTGCCGCATTCATGCTCGCGTTCGTATGCTCCGCAATAAAAAGAACGAACTATTGACTATAGCAGCTTGGACCAATCTTTAAGAAATTATCATTGGCTTTAAAACAGCCAATTCCAAAAGGTTATACACTGCATCATTCCATTTGTGAGACTTTTTTTTTTTATGGTGCTAGACAGTGAAGGAGGGGACTCTTGCATGCCAGCCAAGCCTCGGACGCTGAGCTATCTGTACTCAAGACCTCTATAAAATAGTTTTGAAATGACAAAATTTTAGAAACGGGGAACAGGTTAGTGATTGTCAGGGGTTAAAGATGGAGGCAGAGAGGAAGAGCCAACCCAGGGTCCTGGAGGAAATGGAGCTGCTGTACACCTTGACCATAGTGGTGAGTATACAAACCTACATACGTAATAAGATTGGATAGAACCAAATGCATGTGTGTGTGCGCACACACACACACACACACACACACACATATATAAATAAAACTGAGGCTATTCCAGTAAGTCTGGATGACTATATCAATGTCCATATCCTGATTACAATGTGCTGTAGTGGTTTTTTGTATATTTGTTTGTTTGTTTGTTTGCAGTACCAGGGATCAAACTCAGGGCCTTCCACTCGCCAGGCAGGCACTTATGCCACTGAGCTATCTCCCCACCCTGGCCCCTTGTGCAATACTTTTCTAAGATGTTACTGTTGGGGTAAACTGGGAAGAATGTCATGGAATCTTTCTCTATGATAATCATACATTACATACTATTTTGGTCAATAACAGACCACATATCTGCTGGTAACCCCATACAATTATAATGGAGCTGAAAAATCCCCATTGCCTAGTGTTTTTACTGTACCTCTTCTATGTTTAGATAAACAACTACCATTGCCTCACAATTACCTGCACTATTAACATGCTGTGTGGATTCGAAGCTTAGACGTAAGCATCTGTCCTGTTTAGCCCAGATGTGTAGCAGGTTAAGACGTTTAGGTTCATGTAAGTGTTTAGATGCTGGATAAATGACAAAATCTAGCAATGCATTGTTAGGTGATGAGTGACTATTTCATGCAAGTACATGTGCATTTACATTATCTTAAAAGAAAATTTAGTTTAAAAATAATACTTTCTCAATAAATAGTTGAGATCTGAATTTGCCCAGCTTACCCGAGAGCCTCAGCCAACATCAGCATGAGGCTTACAGTGTTTGCTCTGCTGACATGCTATCCAGTATTAGCTTGCCTTGGGTCAAGGGCTTGGAGGCAGGCACACCAGCGTGGTACCCGCTAATCCACCGCATACCCCAAAGATGCCACTGAGGTGCCATCTTGGAGTTGACACCCTGCACAGCTGAGTTTTCTTCCAGGAGGAGCTATCCTCTTATACCAATGAGCATGACTGAGGACTATGTCCTCAGTAGGCAGAATAACAGACTGACTACGGTGGAGGAGGGCATGCAAGGAACAGTGGCCAGCCCACCAACCTTCTTTACATTTCCCAAGGAAAAATTTCCCAACCAGGATCCTGGAGAAGCTGCTCCCAGGTGGAGGGAACCTAGCCCGTGGATGTGGGTGCCGCAGAGGATGGGTTGCGTGTTGTGTTGGACGCTGACTGTGTTGGATCATCAGATGCCTCCTCCGGACTGGGACTCTCTCAGCACCCAGAGATGTCCTAGCTCACGTTCGGGTCCCTTTCTGGGCAATGCTGTCAGCCATAAAGAGCTTCCTGGTACACTGTTAGCGCCCTCACTGGGGGCAGCCCTCATCCAAAGACTTGCCCATGGGGTCTGCAAAGCGCTAGCCAGCGCCTCAGCTCAGTGTCCCTCTGATTAGGAATGAGCTCGGGGTTAAGTCATACTTAAGTGGACTTCAGAGTCCTTCCTAAGCCTGAGCCCTTTTCAGTAAGGGCTGGGCTCATTCTCTGCTCATCTAGTCCAAACTTTGTCTCTTCTCTCATTGTCCATATGGACTACACAAACCTTGTTGGCTCTACATCCATATCCACAACTTGACCACATCTCAGCTCCACCACTGCTCCCCAATCCTGACCCAGAGCCCTTTACACACTTTCCTGGAGCATGTCTTAGCCTCCAGGGATTTGCACTCACCCCCTGTCATCTGTTGCAAGTAAGCTGCCACTATGATGCTGGAAAGAGCTAAGCCTTGGCGTGTGACCCTCTAGATTCCTCTAGTGGCTTCCAGCACACTCCCACTGCAGGCAAAAGTCCTTACAAAAGCCTCCCACCTGCGCGACCTGGCTGCAGGCCACTAGCTGAGCTCAAGCTCTCCCACACTTCCCCACCTTACTGCTCTGTGCTCTGGTCCTTGTGCTGCTCCAAAAGGCACCAAGGAGGCTCCTGCCTTGCGGGCACTGCACTCTCCTTTCCTTCTGCCTGGAAACCTTTTTTCCCAGATAACTGCACGACTGGGTCCCTTGCTTCCTTTCCAGCTCAGTTCAGATACCAACTTACCAAACCTCTGTTCCTTGAGCACCTCCCTTGTGATAACTTTTAACAGTTACCACCTGCCACAGCTTTTGCATCAGCAGCCACTTCCGGACCCTGGAAGGCAAGCTGCACAAGGACAGGAGCTTGGTCTTTCTGTTGATTGCACTGTGTCTCTTGTTCCCATGAAGCAAATTGTTAAATGAGTGAACAAAGTATCCGGGAGTTTATAATTTAGGTGTTCAGCCCCATCTGAAACAGCTGCATTCCAAAAAGGCAGATGCCCCAAACAACTATGGAAACACCCACTGGTTCAAAAATAAACCTGGCACAACCAGCCATATGTCCCTGGGAACCCTGCAGGGGTCTCATCACCTGTGACTGGAGAACATCAAGAGGAAAGGAAGAGAAGAGGAAGAGGAGGAGGAGGAGAAGGGAGAGGAGGAAGAGGAGGAGGAAGAGGAGAAGAGGAAGAAGAAGGAGAAGAAGAGGGAGAGGGAGAAGGAGGAGGAGGAGGAAGAGGAGGAGGAGGAGGAGGAGGAGAAGAAGAAGAAGGAGAAGGAGAAGGAGAAGGAGAAGGAG
>NDGN011360158.1:0-11741 GCA_002564285.1 Tympanoctomys barrerae | reverse complement strand
GCTGCTATCAATTTTTGTAGAGGTGGCAATGACAAATTTCTGGTGTGTTCTTCATAAGGCTAAGAGGCTCAGTCACAAGTAGTAAGCCACCGGCCAACTGCTTTGCCTCTGTGATGTCCAGTGAGGATGACCAAGATGGAGCCGAGAGTGATGCTAGCTCCAAGTTTCCTCACTTGCTGACTGAAGGGGTTTCTTGTTGTGGCTCAAGTGCTTTCAGGGCACATCTTCAGTACTGAACTCTTTTTCTTATGCCTGTGTTTTTCTCACCTTCCACACAGGTGGTGCCACACAATCACAGCAGCAGAACACACAACTGGCAACTAAGAGCAGGGAAAGAACACGTGTTTTCACTACACCTACAGCCTACAGCAGCAGGAAAGAGGGAAAGCTGGCTCTGGTGTCCACCTTCTGTCACCATACCAGACAGCTCTAACCAGCCACCTGTGACCACAGCTGGGTCCTAGCAGCCCTGCCTCACTCAGCTGACCTCACTTCCCCTGCATCCTGTGCCTAGTGCCTCCAGGCAAAGCTCCGGCCTCCTTCCCCATGCTCACTTCTCAGCTCCAAGGGCGGTCCCACCTAAGACATTTCAACTGCATGAAAGTTCACTCGACACCCCAAGTGCACCATACAGACAAGCACCCTACCTGGGCCTGTTATCAACCTTGCACTGCTGATCCAGGGCAACTGCTGCTCCACACAAACAGCACTGACCCAACACACACCAACATCTCTGTTCTTGGACTCCTGCCCAGCCCTTTACATCCTCCTCTCCTCTGAACAGGAGTGGCTCTGTGTCACATTTCTGACCCAAGCTCCAACAGCTCTGGGGGCACTGAGACACCATTACTTGACAAGCACCCCAGGAGAGCCGCCAGCAAACCCCAAGAAGAGACTGACTCTCAGTTTTGACCTAAAGGCCCAGCTCTCCGCAGAACCAAGGAGGCAAGCAGCCCTTGTCCCTTCTGTTGAGTGATCTCCCTGTCCTGGTCCAGCCACAGTCATGTAGCAATGATGTGACACAGATACCGTGCCCACTCCACTCACTGCTCCTTCCTGTGTCCGTATCATCTGTACCAGGACCATGGGACACTGAGCATTCTGTTTACACTGCCGGCACCTCTGCAGCCCTCTCCCAGGGCAGGGCATCCCACTTTTCTGCAGGTTTTGCACTGCAGCCAACATGGAACACACCCGCAAACAGCCCTCCTCGTCTCATGGCTTTCACTGGACATTCATTTCCCTAAGGCTCAGCTTTGCCCTGAGGAGCCCAGTCCTCTTCTTGCAACTGGCATGGCTCCTGATTCTCAGCTGCCCTGTGCCCTGACCCCACCAACAAGGAGGGAGACAGGTCTCCACCACAGGCTCAGGGAGATGAAGACCACCACCTAGAGCGGCAGCACACTCTCCTGACTTGGCATAATTATGGCAAACGTCTCGGGATGTGAACATCTGCAGTGGGAAGACCAGCACAGATGGCGGTACACATGCTACCCACATTGCAGTCTCAATCACAGAGCGCACAGGGGCGCAACTCCTCACAGGGGCCCAGAGAGCAGGTCTGCTCCCCCCTACTGCTGCACCACGGTTGCCAGCACTCCACCCGGGCATGGTAGCTGAACACCCATGCAGAGGTGTGAGAGCAGAGAGTACGGACCTTTGGGCTTTGGATCAGCTCCTCAGGCCTAGCCCCTCCTCCATATCATCCCTTACCCATTCCATACAGGAAAGGAGTGACAGGACCTAAGGTCCTCATCCTTTGCTTGGCCAGTGAGGCTCCAAACGGCTCTGCAGCTTGCTGTCTCCTCTAACCCTAAGCCCGGTGCTGCAGCTTTAGCCCGTCAGCTCCCGATAGAGGTGCTTCATTGCTCCAGCAGTCATTGCCCCACTCACAAGGCAGCCAGAAGCTTGCCTGGGGGCTCCAGGATGGGCTTGCCCAGGGCCAACTGCAGTGGGCAGGCCCTGACATGTGGGCTCCTTGCCTCCAGGCACATCTCTGAGCTCCCCTACTCTACTATACTGCTCCACACTCCATCCCCTGTGTGACATATTCTAGGCTCCTCTGGCAGCACCTGGTCGAGGCTAGCAACAGGCCTGTACTACTGAGCACTACTTGCCACTGTGCTTTCTGTGCAGCATTCAAGACCAGGTACTGGAAAAATCGGCCAAGCTGCCCAGCCTCAGCGAGAAAGGAGAAGTGACTTTCAAAGAGCATGCATAGCAAAGGAGCATGCGTCCTCAGCACTGCCAGCATCCCCCTCCCACCTGGATATCGCCCCGTGCTTCTCAGCCATAGTTTCCACATTGAATGCTGCTTCGCCTGGATGTCTGCAACTGGCTCCTCTGGAGCTGCCAGAGCCAGGCTTGCTTGGCGTGGTTCCACCAGGGCACTAGGGACATGAGAGCAATGCCTCTGGCCTGCTTCCCAAATGAATCCATCATCCTCACTACCCCAGCAGCATGGGCTGGTGGCGGTCTGTCTGCCCTAACCAGGATCTGGAACCCTTTTCTTCAGTCCTTAATACAGCAAATCAAACCCACAGCACCTGCACCCTGTGAAAAGTCAGCCATGCCTACTATCCACCTACACACCCTCCTTGGGCCAACAAGCTGCACTAGCACAGTGCCTGACACTCCTCGGGCATTCTGCCCTGCCACACAGGTACCCCAGGGCCCACAAACCCTAGACCTTGGCAACCTTACTTCTGACACCTACAAACTAGGCACACTGCGCTGTGCTTGCTACTTGGAATGGGCTGCATGGCACACTGTCCAGGAGAAATTGTGCTGTAAGGACCAACAAATCAAATATCTAGGCTGGCAGTCACAGAGAACTGGGAAAAAGCTGCTGAATATACTGTAAACCCAAAAGCAATAAGAAACAAAACAAGTAACAGAAACATGGTATACTTAGCAGGAAGATAAAACTGAGATGAAATCCCAGGTTCTACTTGCTTCTCAAGCCTGCCCATGACACCCAGACATTTCCTGGAGGGGCCCTAAGTGTTCTCAGAAACCCAAGTGAGAGAGATTTGTCAGGCCAGGCTCCCAGTCCCACTGGGAGCATTTACTTAGTTGCCCTTGAAATTCCTTACACTTTACTCTTGCCCTGAGCAAGGTATCTGGGTTTGGATTATAACTGACAGGACCATTTCTTCCCTAGGAGCCAGTAAGATGAATGCATAGTTGTATTAGTTACTCTTCTCTCGTGGCTGGGACAAATACCCAACACTCAAAATGAGGGAAGGGAGGTTTCAAGATACTGGAGGAGAGGCTGGGGCGCTGCCGTGTCCAGGATGACCCTCTCCACATCTCTGAGAAAGCACAGGCTAGCCAGTTTAACAGTTCTCACTTCTCTGGCCCCTCCCCCAAGGGCTTGCCCTGGTCCTCTGGCCCTGGCCCTCAAGCCACTCATTGCTCCTCCTGCGGTGTCTGCCCCATCACTTACATGAGGCTGGGGCGGGGGGACACACGGACGGACAACTAGACACAAGCCATAATGATAGTTATCAAAATAAGATGGATGCCCTGCAAACCTGTAATGTGCTTTTCCATGGCAGGAAATACTGATTCCCTCACACATCCACACCTTGGGCTCCTTCAAATCACAGTAGGGCCTCACACCTCTCACACAAAAAGCACATTGGCAATGCTTGCCAGGCAAGTGCAAGGCCCTGGGCTTGCTTCCTAGTACCAAAAAAACCCAACAAAACAAAAAGGCATCCTGTAAACATGGCCCAGGCGTCCTGGGGAGAAAGAGGTACAGGACCAAGTAGCAACTGCAGGAAGTGTGAGGAACTACTCTCCTAAACTCTTTTCTTTTAAATCCCTAAACCCTGCATAAAAGGGTGCAGAGAGGCCAGGAAGAGGCATGAGGCACTGCTGCTTTCCTACCTAGGACAAGCCTCATACTCCAGGCTCACCTACCTACCCACCCACCCAGGAGACTCCCAGAATGTCTTGGGGTCAGAACCATGTCCATACACATCTCAATGAAGGGAGAGAGAAGCAGCAGAGCTCTGGGGACAGGAAGAAGGTGGGAGAGAGGGGAGGTGTGGGGAGGGCTGCAGATCTCCTCACCTGAGAATTACCCCAATTGCCTCCTGCCCGCCACAGCCCACTCCATGCCCCATCTCATCAAGGTGAGACCATAACAGGACTTCCTTTATGTTCCTGCAGTGTGGGGGAGGCACTATTCCCCTTCCTCAGTGCCCTTGGCCTCAGTGTCTGTGCCAGGGACAGTACCCAAAGCACTTGAAGCACTAGCCTGCACCAGCAGGTAGGGCCTGCCCTTGGGCCCTACAGAAGTTTCACCACCAAAGGGCACAGGTATGCCACAGAAGCCTAAGCTGCCTGACGCTGGCAGGGGCCTAGCAGAGGCAGGAAGCACCAGGCTTGTACAGCAGCAGGGTACCCATCCCGGTGGTGCTGGGCCCTATTCTGAGTCCTCTTGGGTCATGCTCCCATGTGTCCAGGCAGCAGCCTCACTGCTTTGCTGTGCCACCACCCTTGGCAGACCTAGCTGAAGGAGTGCAGACTCCACCCCTCCCTACCAGCTTTAATACTGGCCACTGCCACGTGGGCTCCTGGCCTGGAGCTGATGTGGCCTCGGAAACCCCATCAACCCAGAGCTTCTGGAGCCTTGGGGTCCCAGGGAGCCTATCCTCTATGCATCAAGGTTAAACCCCACAACCTTCTGGGCTCCTCCCATGGCCAACAGTGACCAGGGGCCCTGTCCAGAGGCCTCAAGTCCACTCCTGAAGCCCCATCAGCCCCTGTCCCAATGGTCCTCACTGCCCTCTCCCACTGCCCAGGCAGGTGCAAGGTTGGGTCACTCAGGCCTGTCACTCCCAAGCCTCTGGGAGGTCACTCAGGCATTGCACTGACAGATGCTCTAGAGGTGATCTCAGCTTTTCACAAATAGCCAACCAGGGCGGAAAGGTTCCCTACATGCCCACGGTCCCACAGCTCCTTACTACATGACCATCAACACACAGACCAGCACAGCTGTGGCTTCCTCAGGTGGGCAGGCGGGCAGGCAGGCAGATAGACGTGTGATGGAAGTACTTCAAACAGTGCAGATGCATGGCTAAAGCCTAAAGTTTAGGCTCACCCACCCAGGAGACTCCCAGAATGTCTTGGGGGTCAGACTTCCTGTGGAAGGTGGTGCTGCCTCCTGGGATGCAACATCATCCAGAGAGAGAAGAACTGTGGTACCCACTGGACCCCAGCCTCTTTCATAGCAACCCCAAGTGCTCAGAGGCAGACAGTCTTCCTCAATCCATACTCTCTGCCCAGCCATGACTGCCCAGCACCATCGTGGGACCCCCATGCCACATTTCCTCTACCCAAATCACTCCAGCTCTCCCACTCACACCCCACTTCTGGTGTCTGTCACAAGAAGTGAAAGCAGACTTCACAGGTGTCTGCAAATCCACGGTCATGGTGGCCTTATTCACAACAGATGAAATGCGAACACAGCCCACAAGTCTGCGGGTGGCATAGTAACACCGTGGGGTCCACCCACAGCACAGAACATATTCAGCCTTAGGCAGGAAGGCACTCTGATGGGTGCCACAACATGAATGAAGCTCGAGGACATTCTGCTAAGTGAGTGAGCCAGTCCCAGGGGACAGGTATGGTGTGAGAACCCTCCCCCAAGTCAGGTTTACAGACAGTAAGCAGGATGGTGAGCCCCAGACTGGGCTCCGGGAGGTGTTTAAAGGGTGCAGAGTCGGGCCTTGACCAGTGGACAGTGCTCTGGAAACAGATGGTGAGAGAGTAGACATTATGAACATGCTCAGTATTACTCAAGTGTATGTGTAAAAACACTTAAGATGGTTATTTTTTAAATGGGAATTTTTTTCGTTTTTATTGGTATGTTTGCAGTATGAAATGATTCCAGTCTTCATGGGGAGTTAGTACCTACACATACCACATCTTAATTCTTCTTCATCCCCTTCTTCTCCCTCAATTGTATGTGATGTGTGTTCTATGACAAGAACACCAACAGAAACAAAAAGCCAGGGACAAGACCCTTACAGAAGCCTCTAGATGTTTATAGTTGCTCCACTGGGAATTCTAGGCCACCTGTTAAACCAGGACAATGGACCCAGCCCCACACCAGTTCCCCAGGATGAACATCACAACCCAACATGGGCTGCCTCACTCCATGGAGACACAGGGGCAGGGACTCTCCAGCCCCACCCCACTGCCCTCCTGCACCTGGCTTCACAGCTCCACTCAGCAGTCAGCGGGTGGTGGGGAGGGGCTGGGTAGCTCAGGCCCCACAAAGCTGCATCACACATCCTGCATGCATAGGCTCTGAGCCTGCAAGGACACTCACAGAAGTGGCCCCTGCAAGCCTGTCACTAACCACACCCACCCAGCATGTCAACTGCCTGGCACGCTATGATTAGGGACACTTCCTAAGGAACCTGGGGAGACACAGGGACACACATCAGCACTGTTTCATTAACAAAGCCTCTAAAAGCCAACTCCAGAGTCATGGAAACTGCGCCCATCCTGGAATTCACTGTTGGTAAAAGAACAGTGGGACCCCCATGGAACAGCCAGAGGGAAGGACATGCTGAGGGACACATACAAGCTGTAAGATGGGAACCCTGTCAGCTAGAATCCATTTAAAAGCAACATGCAGAACCAGGGAGATGGCTCAGTAGAATAAGCGCTTCCCTGGCAAGTGGAAGGGCCTGAGTTCAGTCCCCGGTTTTGCAAAAAAAAAAAAAAAAGGCAACAGGCATGGCCCAGGGCTACAGACGCAGACCTCAGTGTGCAGAGAAGCACCCACTCCACACCCCCACCCAGGCCCTCCCATCAGGGATGGTGGGCAGGGGCCTGAGTGTCACTCACATGGTGTAAATGAAAGAAGATGTGTTTACTACTTGAGCACTGAAAGCAAGGGAGAATGAATGGAAGGAAAAGATTCCAGGCAGAAGACACGGCACACAGGACAGGCTTGCACCTGGGGCACATTAAGATGGCAACTGAGACTGCTCATGGTGCCTGTAACCAGAGCTTGGGAGGCTGAAAACAGGAGGATCACTATGAGTCCGATCTATGTACTGAGACCCTGTAGACTCTGCAGACCCTGTAATATATATATATATGACACTGCACAGGCAAATCACTGAGCACAGCCAACAGGTCACTACATAGCCACTGCCAGAGGCACAGACACCATGGCCTGCACACACTCCAAGACTTCTGCTCTGCATGACCGCTGTGGCCTGCACCTGCCATGCTGGCAAAGGGAAGCAGTTCCCTTCAGAGCTTGGGGTGATGCTTTTAGGGATCTTGGGACCCAGTACTAAAAACTCAAGGACTCAAAACTTACCACTGCCTGCTTCTTTCACTGCATTTACTACTATTTGGATTCTGATATTATTCAAAGGTTGTGTCCACATGGAGAAACAGTAGCCCCCAAGTACAATATCTCTTCCCAACTCCACACCCAGTGATGCCCAGGTAGACAGATTCACCTGGTGAGTTTGGTGGAGGCAGACACATGTCACACCTCCAGCATCCACCCTCCACCAAATTTGTAACACTTTGTCAATAATGCTTTTCTTCAAAAAGTAAGTGATACACTGTTTACTGAGGTGAAACTCATACTAACAGAGCACTGACCACAGCAAGTTTCAATGGAACAGTCATGCTCATGCTGTCTACACTGTTCACTGCAGAATTGCAAGAGGGACCCTAAGGCTGCAAGACTGAAAATATTTACTATCACACCTTCTACAGAAAAATTGTCCCAACCTCTGAAGTTCAGACTTCACTGTCTTCTGAAGGACAGTGAAGGAGAAAATAGTAATGCAGATTAGACTTACAAAGTATGTCAGCCTGAAGTTGTTAACATGAAGAATAGCAAACCAGAACCTGGCAGGAGGGGCACACCTGTAATTCCAGCACTCAGGAGTCGGAGACAGGAGGTCAGTCTGGGTTACACGCAGAGTTCAAGGTCAGCCTAAAGCACATAGCAAGACTGCACTCACAGGCTTACCAGAAGTCAAAGCAGTTGGTCAGAAGCAACTGGCTACATACAGCTGACGGTAAAGAGCATTTTATATTTTAGTATTATTTGAAAATTCCATGCTACCAAGTTATCAGTAAAATAGTAAAAATCCCTAAAATTACATGCATACACTTCAATTTTCTATCTGCAGGTTCCAAATCCGTGCATTCAATCTACCTTAGGTAAAACATTTGGGGAAAATGTGCCGAACACGCACAAACTTGTACAGTATCACAACTATGTCCAAGGCATGTCTGTTGTTATAGTCCCTAAAGATGCTGTAGGAGGACACACGAGTATGTGACTGCAACAGACAGCAAGGTTGGGTCAAGGTCATCGGGCTGGCACTGAGAGCACAGACTGCTAAGGACAACTACAGAGACATGGGTATGTACAGACTCCCTTTCATTGAACAGCTGACTGTAAAACGTTTACCAGTGTATCACTCCCCATACCTAAGTATACAGATTATGTAAATTAGAACTAATTATTCTCAAGTACTCAAAATAAAGTTTGAATGCAATTAAAATTCATTTGCATTACTGTAGTTCAATACTACATGTAAATGATTCAGGGAAGAATCTGGATAATTTAAATATAGCAATTCAAATTTTTAAACATTTACTCTTTATTGGGGGGGGGGTACCATGGATCAAACTCAGGACTTTATGCTTGCCACGCAGGCGCTTATGCTGCTGAGTTATTTCTCCAGGCCCTAAACATTTACTTTTTGGGGAAAAAAAAAAAAGGCTTAAATTTTATCATCCCACATAAAAATTTTTCCACATGAAAAAAAAAATTTTCTCCACATGAATTGTCAAAACCAAGTAAAACAGAAACAAAAGTCTCATAACATATGTGATCTTTATAAATATTTTTTTTTTTTTACAAAAATATTTCCATGTTGGGGCCGGGGAGATGGCTCAGAGGAATAAGCGCTTCCCTGGAAAGTACAAAGGCCTGAGTTCAAACCCTGGTTCTGCAAAAAATAAATAAATACAATAAAAATCCACATTATTCCATACAAGTTCAACATTTAACATTCCCTAATTATTCTTTCTATACTTTAGTTTCTCACAAATTATATTCAAATGAAGTTAACGAGTGTTTTCCCCCTAGTCTGACTCCCAGCTGCCCCCACGCACTGCGCACATCCCTTGCATGTTGTGCCATGAAGGAGGCTGTGTGCAGGTGCTGTGACTGTGGGGATGGGGCTGACCAGGGGTGGCCAGGAGCACTCTGAAGGAGCGTGGCTGTCACCTGCGTGGGAGGGGCCTGGACTCAAGACCCAAGGACAGGAATCACACTGTTGTGGGGAAAGACAAGCCTGTTCACCTTCTGTGCAGGGCAGGCTGCAACAAGGGCAGCAGGTGTCTACTATGAGCTGGATGAGGTGCAGGAAGGGTGAAACACCAGAGCAGGATGAGTGCCCAGTAGGAAACGGGCTGGGATGAGAGGGAACACGTGTGTGCACGTGTCGGGGGAGGGGCCTGGGGTTACAGCTCAGTGGGGGAATGCAGCTGAGGAGGGCAGGCACTAGGTGTGGCTCCAGGACAGCTGATGGACACATGCACCAAGGACAGGAATCCTGACTGACCTGACTACTGCCCAGGTCCTGCTGGAGAGGTGGACTGCTCTCACAGTTCTGGGGGACTGCTCAGGCCCAGTGGCCAGTCTTGATTTGTATTCTTTTTAAATTTTTTTTTTGGCATAATTTGGATATATTTCAGGTAAGTTATGCTGTATAAAATATATAAAAAGAGCAAACTGCATAAAGTTTCCTATACTCTGGTTCCATTTATACAACATTTCAGACAGTAGTAAGTATAGAAATGGAGATGCAGTTCATGGTTGCCATGGCTCAAGGGTAACGTGAGGCCGTGCACAGCAGATATGGTCATCAGGACAGCAGGAGGGACGGCAGTGGTGGTGCGGCACCCTCATGGGGGGTAAGAAGGAAGCATCTGATCGTGGTGCCAGGCTCCTGCTTGGGACACCACAGCATCTTCTGCAGGATGCGGGCCTGGGCTAGGACTGGATCTCTTGATTTATATTCTTTTTATGGCTTAACTGATTTAACTGAAAAGATAACATAGCAGTTGGGGAAAGGGGGGGGTCCCCAAACAAAAACCTATTCCCAAGGCCACGTGCAACAAAAATGCTTTATCATCATCTTCTTCTTTTTTTTTTATTTAATGCAGGGTCTACAGGGTCTCACTAGACAGATCGGACTTGTAGTGATGTTCCTATTTTCAGCTTCCCAAGCACTAGGATTACAGACACATACCACTATGCCCAGTCTCAATCTCACCATCTCAGCACGCCCCAGGGGTAGGGCTGGCATGGGAGGCCAGGGATGGAACCTCCCACCTCCCACCTCCTACCTCCCACCCCTAAGCAGGCACTTTAATCTGCTGAGCTATCTGGCCAGCCCTCAAATACTTTATCTTCTATCCAAAGGTCTCATTTTCATCCCAAGCAAGTACCCCCACCTAGGTGTGTCTCCTTTTATGGAAAGCCTGTCCCCCACTCTACAGAGCCTTCTGAGTTTGTGCTCTTGGCTCTGCCATGCACTTCTGGGGACACACCAGGGTCCTTAGCTTTTCCCACACAGCTTAACTAATAATATAAACAAAGAGTATGTGACTATGTATATTCATTAACACTGTTACTTAAAATCAGCCCACTCTAAAAAAATTCCAAGAGTAAAATCACTAAGTCAAAGGATGTGAACAGGTCTATACCTCTTGCCACACAATTTCTGAAAGGGTAGCAGTGCCTGAGCTCCAGCCAGCTCCAGTGGTATAGGGTGGACACCTACAACATTAAGGGGCAGCTAGCGAGTCCAGCTTACCTGCCACCCGATGGCATGCAACTAAGCACGTCTGTGGTCTCTAAGATCTTAAGATTGTTAAATTCTGAGTGTATTCTTCATATGGGAAGGGTATGGCTTCCTAAATGCAATTTCACACATGCATGTTTATATTTTGATCCTCCCAAGTGCCATTGCAGTGAGGGATTTGAAAAAGTGTAGGCAGGTTTTAAACTGATTGTAAGTTACAAACTAAGAACCTCTTCCAAAGAAATGTGCCTTTCCCTAAGTCTTCAATTTTGTTCCACAACCACTGTCTTCCTGGTTTCCCTCGAGGGAGCTTTTAGACATGTGTAAGATTGTGCAATGTTGTTGGGTAACTGCTCATTGCTGTCAGTAAAGGAATGAGTACCTCTGAGAAAGAACAGTGCATGTGAAACCCCAGCTGAGTGCCTACAGCCTCACCCTGGGAAGAATGCCCACTCTTCAGAAAAGCAGAGAGGGGTCCATGAGTGTTTCTGGGGCAGTTTATATTCAGGGTGTAGGGACTGCCTTCTCTACAGGGGTGTGCAAATATCTGACATGGTATGTCAAAAGACACACAATCTGAGGCAGAGCTGCAGCAATCTGAGCCCCAATCTAATGCCAAAATGTGGGTGTACTAATTGCTTTTCTTCCGTCCTGTTTGGCTCTCTTTGCAGGGATGGGGAGGCTCTGAGGCTTCTCAGTTGACATTAAACCCTTCCCTCACACTAAGTCTGAAGACTGTCTTCTTAACAATAGAACCCCTCACCCATTGCAGACAGTTCAGGGCTCTCACAACAGACACTGGACAAGATGTGTTCAGCTGGAGCACACCAGATACAAGTTCCTTCCCCACCTCCCATGTGGAAA
>NDGN011360150.1:0-10142 GCA_002564285.1 Tympanoctomys barrerae | reverse complement strand
TTGTATGTAGAACCTTTGTCAGTGTCAGCCATGTGGATGAGTCATGGCCATTGCTTGGCCAATACACATCTTTTTAGATAGGGATATAAATTTGAGGCCAAAGTTATCATAATGAAAGCAGCACCATTAAAATCAGAGAGAGTGTCTTACAGAAGTAGCCTCAAGAAAAAAATAACTATTGAAGCTTTTGGGATCCAGGAGAACATAGTCATCACCACTTCCTGTTATGGATGCTACTGTTGCAAAACTGCAGTCTCAAAATGCAAAAGACCATAGTTTTTCTTTTGCTTTGCCACTCAGGGATAGTCTTTCATGCTCAGAAACAAACTTTAACATACAGATAATGGTAACCTGGAAAACATGACAAGAACATACAACTAGGAAAAGACTATTTCTTCACCAAAAGTTATTTGTAAGGTGGATATTTTCACTCAAAAATAAAAGAAACTAGATACATAGTATACTGCACAGAAAATAAATTCAAAATGGATGTAAGATTTAAACCTGAGACTCAAGCTTGTAGAATTTCTAGAGTAAAGGACAGAATAGCTTTGTGACTATTTTGATTGGATATAGCTGAAGAGGCTTGCAGTGCTCCCTGTGTGGAAATTTTATTGCCACTGTAAGCTGTTGAGAGAATGGGAACATCATCTGACTATAGTGTTAGAGACCTGGGCTTTTCATGATTTTTAAAATCATAAGAGTGAAGACTCAGTGATTAAATTCCTTGGTTCACAAGAAAAGAGAGAGAAAAAGACAGACACATGAACATGAACACTCCCTGTCTCTGGTCATGCAGTGCTCAGTGCAACCTTGTGTATCTTCCAACAATAAGGTCACTATCAGATGTGAATGCTGGAACCTTCAGAACCATAAACTAGGTAAATTTTGTTAAAAATATACACAGTCTGTGCTATTGTTTTATTAGTGACAAAAGTAACTAATAAATTACATTAGTGTGAGCTGTGGTATCGCAGATGTGATGTAAAGCAAAGCATAGAGAAACAAAGAAGACGGTATGAAATTTAACAATATCCAGACATCAATGTAAGCAGTCAATAGAGTGAGTAAGCAGTCAAGCAAGAGACAGAATAGCACCCACTAACAAAGGGTTAATATTAAAAAATATGAGGGACTCCTAAAACACAATGCAGAAAAGCACAACCTGATTAAAAATGTAGACTTGAATAGATATTTTTCCAATACAGAAGTATCAAAGAGGGACATCAGATGATATTTAGCTTTATTCATTATCATCAAGGTAATGAAAATTATAACAATGATTAAAATTTTTTTTTAATGTTTTTGGTATAGGGTCTTTCTACACAGCTTGGACTCCCAATGATCCTCCCGTTTTCAGCCTTGCCAGTGCTTAAATTACAGGTATGTGACACCATAACTAGTTTTAGGGTCCTGGGCAGGTAGAGCTGACATGGCATCTGGTGCCAGTATTGAACCCAGGTCCCTGAGCTTGCCAAGCAGGCGCTTGGTCTGCTAAACTATCTCACTGACCCATAACAATGATTTTGGATAATGTCTCTATCTAACTTAGTTGCCTATAATATTAACTTTATGCATCATAATCAAGGAAATGCAAATTAAAACGGTGACATTACCTCATTGCTTTGGATAATGCTTCCTAAAAATTAACCTAAAAATGCAGGGGTTTGTGAGGATGTGAAGAAGCTAGAACCTTTGTGCACTGTTGTTCAGAATGCAAAGTTGTATGTCTCAGTTACTCTCCTGTCACTGCTGAGACAAATACCCGACACCCAAAATGAAAGAAGGAAAGTTTTATGTAGCTCACAGTTACTGGAGGTGTCAGTCCATACTCAGCTGGCTTCAAGGCAGAGCAGCAGATGGCAGAGAGTAACCTTTTATAGCAGCAGCAAAGAGCAGAAAGCAAATGGGAGGAGTAACAACAACAATGGATACAGAGAGGAGGTCTGTCTCCCTTGAATTCAGGCTATACACCCCAGGCTGGGTGTAGTATTTACACCAGTAATCCCAGGATCACTAAACCTCATAATCCCAGTTTTGATCATGAATTAATCACCAACTCTAGAAGTCCCTGCATCTTGACTGCATAAGGCTTTGCGGGGGATGGGGAGCTGGGGGATGGACAACTAGAGACAAACTGTTATAAGCTGGTTTCAGAAAAAGTATGAAATTTCTTTTAAAGGTTTTAAAGAGAAGAACCATATGATTCACTCACCCACTTCTTTATGTTTACCCAACATAATTACAAATCAGGATTTTGAAGAACTAGCTACAACAGTTGTAATCAAAATCCTGCTGATATTGAGAAAAAGCCTTTAAAAATACCCTGCTTAGATATGCACACATCTCTTTTATTCCAACTTTGTCAGGATAAAGTTATTTTAAGCCCCAGCCATAGGACAGGGACAAGCAAGTGTCCAGGAGGTAGGAGCTGCACATTTGAGAAAAACAACATGGTGTTTAGAGTCACTCCCTTAAGAAAAGGGAGGGAACACATGGGAAGAAAAATGAGGCATAAAGGAGAGTAATGCATGTCTTGGTATAATCAAAATAAGTTAAATATATGTATATAATGCCATGCTGAAACCTCAAATTTTGCAAAATTGTACAGAGGTAAAATCTATTCTTGGTACAAAACTTATTTCATGTAATGCAGTTGAAGTTGGCTTCAAGTATTGTACCCCCTGTTTTTGCAGGTTTTTGTGGTTATAAGACTTGAGTAGTACTAAGTGTAGTGGCACTTTTCCAAATATAGTTACTTTATTTATGCTTTGAATAGGTAAGGGTGACAGGAAAGTTTGTTTTGTTAGGATTTATTGTATGACACATTGAGTAGGTCTGTCTTTAATGGTGTCCTTGAGATGCTCTATCTCCATATGAAGTAGTCTGCTTTCATTTTGGAATCCTTGTCTTAGTAAATTGGCTTGTTCCTAAAAAAGACAAATGAAATATGAATAACTTCTGACAAATAAAAGCTGGCCAGAAGAGACAAAGGTCACTGCACATTGGTAAATGGAACAATTCACAAGGAAGATGTAACAATTGTAACTATATCTGCACTGAATATTGGTGCATTTAACGGAATAAGGCAAAAATCTTCTTGACACGATGGGGTAGAAGGTTATCAAAACAAATATTGTGGAGGATTTCAATGTCCCACTCTCACAAATAGAGAAGTAAACTGGTCAAAATATTACTGAAGACCTATCAGAGTGTACATCATAAAACAAATGGATTTGCAGATACCTATGGAGTATCTCATCCAATGATAGCAGAGTACACATTTTTTTCTGCACTCCATAGAACTTGTCCAATATAAACCATAGTTTAGGCCTGAAAGCATGCCTCAATTAACACCAAGCTATTATAATAATGCAACGTATCTTATCAGAGGACAACAGAATAAAACTAGAAAATAGCTTAATAAACTATCCAAACACATGAAGATTGAATAATATACATTTGAATAAGATGAGGACACAGAAAATATAAGGGAAGAAATTTTAGAAGTTCTACTCAAGTAATGATGTAAATTTACCATAACAGAATCTGTGAAATACAATTAAGGAAGATTTAATAAAAAGTTCATAGCTATAATTGCCTATGCTATAAAAACAGAGAGACTTCCCCAAATAAATAACCTAAGGATATGTCAACATGTATTGTGCTTAGCATCTAATGGATAGACTCAAGGAGACAACAAAATGCATTTATACCAAGATAAGAAGGCAGGGGTTCTCTGGATGTGCATATTTTCTGCTTATAGTGGACAAAGCCCTTATTTAGAGGAGGCCTGTGTGAATAAGACAATGGGAAGACTAGCAAAAATCACAGGGTGCTAAGATTCAGGGGTGGTATAAAGAACATAAAATAAGAAAGACTTTCAGGAAGTGTTCAAAATCTAAAATTGGAGGATAAGTAGAGAATAAAACTTGCCTGGATGAAGATGGCCATGCTAGAGAGGGTATGAGAAGAAATGAGGTAAGTCACATAAGAAGTTACCAAATGGTGATAGGACATTTAGGCTGATCCATGGGGCAAAGCATTGGCAGGGGAGAGACAGGATACCAGGCAAAAATGTATTTTGTCTCACTGTGTTATAGTCACCAACAAATATATGGCATTCTGGTCTTCATGTAGTTCACTTTCCAGTAAGTGGAGACTGACTGTAAAAGTACAAATTAGTTAAGTAGAGATTTATAGAGTCATGTCCTAAAGTGTCAGGGGCTGGTAAAATGCCAAGCATTGATGATGTTGGTCAGAGAGGCTAATGATATTGTCAAAGGCATCCTTGGAGATTTCCTTAAACAATTGACATTGAAACAAAGAACCCAGATTGAGAAAGGAGATCCTGTAGCTGTAGGGGAAATAATTTTAAGGAGTCCACCCCCCCATTCTAGTAGGCAGGTGGCTGTTTCTCAGCAGTATATTATTTTGCATTTTACTAGCAGTGGGTGATGTCATTCATATTTCCATGTACTTATCTGGCACCCATGTGAAATTGGAAAAATCTCTTCTGAATCTTTTAACCAATTCCCCAATAAGGATTTTATTTGTTTTCTTAATGTGGAATCCATAGAGTCTTTATATTGTCTGCATAGAAGTCCTTTCTTAGTTATGTGATCTGAAAATATTTTCTTTCAGCCTGTGATTCATCTTTTTTATTCTCTTGCTGGTGTCTTTTGCAGAGCAAAATTTGTCTCCTGTGATAAAATCTAATTTGTTGAATTCTTTTGTGTGACTTAAATGTACTTTTAAAAACACTGGTAAACAGGGTTGAAAGATATATTTAAAGTACAGTAAAGCATTGCCCCTTTCTCTGCTCCAAATTGCAGTAACTACTCAAACTTGGATTCAGTTAAGTGTCTCACATTATGTTTGGGAGAGGTCTTTTTGGCCACTGGCAGGTGCCATTGACTCTTTCATTTGTGTACTAAGTAGTGAAGTCAGATAAGTCAAAATGATGAATCATGTTTTCTGTTGATGGTAAATAATGATTAACTCTTATAGTCTATATTCAAAGTTTTGGAGTTTTATGGCATATACCTAAGCAATCCTGAAGACAATAACTCTATGAAAACAACAAAGGAAAATACAGAATAATTACTAAAGTCTGATCTTGGTATTATGCCTGATTGAAAACCCCAGGGATTAAATTTTAGAAAAGACCTTTGAACTTTTCAGATAATCCTTAACATGTTCTTTTGGCTCACATCTAGATATCCCACCAAAGTTACATATGCTTAATAGGTGTGGCATTTGGGATGTGCTTGGATTATGGTTATATGATTCTGAAATCAAACTGTGATAATTGAATTAGTCCACTATTTAGTTTAGGAGTTCTGGATTTGGATAATGGGAAGGCTCAACCTGGGTGTGAAAAGCACCAAACAATAGCCTTATAGCCTGAATGCAATAAGAAAACTATAAGGAAGTTTGATGCTTGCTGCTTTCTGCCTCAACTGCCATGGGCTGTTTCTCCTCTGTGATGCCCTTTAGACATGTCATCTTTCCTTAGACCTAAATGACTATGGACTGAAACTTCTACAAACTTGGGAGCCACAATAAAACTTTCTAATTTAATTTGTGGACATAGGGCATTTTGTCCCATCAACAAAAAAGTAAGATACACAAAATCCCTTATATAACAAGTTAGCAAAGAGAAACAAGAAATCAACAGAAAATCCAGCTGAACCAAACTAAGACACAAAACTTAAGAAAATTATGCAAAAGTATATGTTTTTGCCCAAATGGTAATTAACTTTGGTTTGTACAAAGAAAAAGTGTAGGAATTCTCCTATATACCTTTTTGTTCAGATTAAACTCATTTCATAGACAAAATGGTTCAATTTGCTATCCTGGGGAAAAATGTGTAGACCTAAAAATGTTATGTTTTTTAATTCAAGTCTAATATACAAGCAATATTTATTGTCCTCTTCAGTTTTCCTTGTAAATTTGTACTTATTATCTGTCAAAATCCTGTATTTTATGAGCATGTCATTTACAGCCTGATAAACATGACTATAGATTCTTCTAAGAAAAGATTAAATGTCTAAACCATTTTGTCAATCAAATTCTGCCTAATAGATTTTTTCCCTATCACTAGGGATTGAATGCTGTGCATTCTCCTGGTACTGTATCCCTGGCTGTGTTTAAATTTATTTTTGTTTTCATACAGGTTCTCACTAAGTCACTCTGTCACTCCACTGCCTGAATTAGGATTGAATTTCCCACACTTGGGAAATTCAGAATGCTGGTATTATAGGCATGCTCAACTGCACAGACTTTGCAAAGGTGTAAACATTTATTTCAATCATCTATCATTTATCCTTTAATATATGGCTTGATTGACCAGCAAGACATAAATAAAGAAAGCAAAAAATTGTATCTAAATAGCAAAAGATCAAATCACTTACAGTTAAACAGTTACATGTTCAGGGAAGAAAAGCTTGGCAAGTTGGCACACACCTATAATCCTACCACTGCAAGGCTGAGGCAGCAAGATTCCTATGAGCTTGAGGTCAGCCTGAAGTATATAGTGATACCCTATCACAACAAACAAATAAACAAGAACACCAAAAAATAAACACCTACAAAGTAGAAAAGTGCATATAGTGACAAGGAGAGAAGATTTTAATATGGATTCAACACAATCACAGATAAGAAAAAGGTTTATCCTAATGATTGCTTAAAAGCAAGACTATTTATAGTAAGTGGAGGGGCTAGGGAGATGGTTCAGTGGAATAAGCACTTCCCTGGCAAGTGTAAGGGCCTGAGTTCAATCCCTGGTTTCACAAAAAGAGTATCTAGTAAGTGGAGGTATTGACTATTTTCTAACTTTGTCTCATTATTGTGTTGGGCTCCACAGAAATTGATGGTAGTTTTGTATCAAGCACTGAACTTCTACTTATATTTCAGCTGATTTCTGGGAGACACAACCATCCATATGACAGGGCACCCAGGTCCTTCAAGAAAGAGGGAAAGAGCAGAGAAAGGAAAATTTGAATGAGGATCATGAAATACAATTTCAAAATCAGAATCTTGAAACTAAGCTATTTCTCCAGCTCCCTTATTTCCATTTCTGGAACCGGGAAGGCTTCAGTAGAATCTGATTTTCAACTTTTGTCTGGGCCCATTGGCCACATTAAATAGCTGAATCGAACTTCATTTTGATTTTTGTTCTGTTCATGCTATAAATTAAAGCAGTTTTGTATATCATTATTTCATATATTATATGAATGCAGACTGTGTATGTGTCCTGCCAATTTAGCCAAATTGTGAATAATTGCATATTCCTAGTTTTATTGGTGTTTCTATCTGGATTGGAGAAATTAACCCAGTAGTTGGGTTCAGACTCAAAGCTCTGTCTGGCTCCTCAGTAACATGTACACATAACACAGAAATAAAATAGTCTCAGATTCAAAGTGTCTTGATCACAGCTTAGGACATTTGAGCTGAGCCCCCACAACCTTGAAAAGGAGTGACAGGTGATAGGCAAGCCAGTCAGATTCCCAGATGATTTCTGCACAGAACTCCCAAGGAAACAGAAAATGGGACTAAGCAGAGAAAACAGGCAGGAGTGATGTGAAGGTTGAACAGATTTGGATCACAAAGATCTTTGTAGAGTTCAAATCATAACAGAATGGACTAAACAAAACCATGTAAAGACAGACAGTACATCAACTGGCTGATCTAAATAAATCTTTTCCCAACCTATGTTTCTTGTAAGAGAGAAGTCCTTTTTTATATTTCTATGCAAGAGATACAGCAGATAAAACATTTTTACAATGCCTAGCATACAAACCTGCCATGAATAAAGGATATGCTCACTGACTGGGTAGCACTGCAGGTGAAGGCGATTGGACAGGGTCAGCAAAATCAGGCAGGTACACAGGAGTAAATATGTACAAGATCCTATGCAGGGATTCATGGTCTCCTTGCCCATTTTGTGATCAGGGAGAATGGGGAGAAAAGGGAAAAACATAAATTTCAATGTGGTGCAGCTTAATACCTGGTCTGTGAAAGCCACAGTCTCCTGGTGCTCTTTTTTCTGCTGGGTACTATCCTCCTCCAACTTCAAGGTCAGCTGTCTGACATGCTCCTGATGACTTTTCTCTCTCTGCTCCAGCATCTCCTGAATCTTCTTTTGCATTTCTTCCAGAATTTTTGTGACAACCTCTACAGATTCAGCTTCCACATGTTGTGCTGAAAGGAATGCGAGAAAGGCCCGAGGGTTACTATGTTGCCTGGCCTCCTCCTCCTCCTTCATATATTTACTTACTGTTGCTGCTAACCACATTGGAAACATCTTCTTCCTATTCCAGTTTAAGAATACTAGATTTACTTAAATAATTTAAACTGTTAAGAGCTTCTGAAGTCAAGTATCTTCTTGACTCACTCCTCACCTTCTATCTCCTTTTCTCTCTCTGTGAGGATCTGGTCTGTCTGTAGAATGGTATTAGTCATGTCCTCCTTAGACTGCATGTATTTCTGCAGAACCTCTTCAGCCTTCCAAACCAAAGAACACGGGGTTATCAGTAGGAAGTAACTGTAAGCATTCATTTTGTTCTTTTGCCCACTAACTATTCCTCTAGCAATATTTCCTCCTAGTCCTGGGGATCCTGGTGCCCAAGGTTCTCTGTTCACAAGAACAGGCATGTACTCTAGGCTTGCACATAGGACCCCTCCCTATGCCCCAATAATCAATGTCTTTTATAGGAAGCTTTTGGGGAGAGCCTTGGGTAGTTTTAGATTGAAAGTGCTAAGTTTAAAGTTAGTAGTGCTGTGGTTTCTACAGGTTGTGCATGCTAAAGAATGAAGTCTTCTGTGAGACAATAGAACAGAGAAGAAAGTTGAAGGAATAAGAAAGCCAAGGAAATGTGGGTCAGGAGGGTAATAGACAATGAAAAAGAAGGATATTCAAGTGTTAACTGGGTGTGTTCTCTCTGTGGAGCACCTATAGCAGAACTAGTACAATAGGCTTCTTGTGGGTGTCACTGAATGAAGTGTGAATTCAGTGTAGAGTAGGCACATCACTGAGTAATGAAGGATGGTCACACTGATGTGGACACTGGCACAATGGCATAGGTGAGTGGCTCACCTGCATCCCCTTCTTGGGTTTCTCATGGTACTTTTTCTTCAGGTCTTGCACTTTCTGAAGAAGGAGATGGTAGCCCCCTGGTTTTGAGTAAATTCCTTGCTTCACTTCTTCTTCTAGGGGACTGAAAATTTCCTGCAGTAAAGCTGAACAACGATCTGAAGATGCTTTTTTGTTCTGTTCACAGAAGTTATCACACTTCTTTTGTAGCTGGGCCTTTAATGCAAAAATAAGAAATAAAAAGAAAGACCAGGAGAGAAAATATTTTATAGTCGGAGTTTCTGAGAACACTTCTCAAAAAAGTTTATGACTCAATATTTTACTAATCTCAAAGTTTGCTAAAGTTCCATTTCTTTTTTGTTATTTATTTATTTATTCATTTATTTATTTTTGTATAAGGTCTTACTATGCAGATCAGACCCTTAATGATTGTCCTGTTTTTACTTTTCTCAGTGCTGGGATTACAGGCATGTGCCACCATGCCCAGATGCAGTTGAGCTCAGCCTGTGAGTGCAGCCAGCTGGGCATGTGGTACTGAGATAGAACCCAGGTCCCTGCACTTGCCTAAGTAGGTGCTTAGTCCACTGAGCTATCTTACCAGCCCTCTACAGTTGAATTTCCGAAAAGTGATTGTTAGCATTATGCCATATTTTAGAATTAAACTCTTTTTTTCATTTATTACTCATTTTTTTAAAAAACAAAAAAACTTTAAATTGTGAGACAGTATGGTAATTGTTATGACATGATAAGAAGTAAGTATCTAAAAGACCAGAATGACAGGCATTCCACATGCTCCATTATACATTGCTATCTTTAGTGCAGTTGCTTGGTTCAGAGCTATCAGCATATATAGTTAGTCAGGTTGAGAATCCTAACAATTAACTGCTAGTTTCAAAAACCTGCTGATATTTCTAATCAATAACTTCTGCGCATAACCCAGCACTATTGTGGACTGCTGAACTGTGTTGGATTGTTTTGCTGCATTCAAGAACCTATAGTATTTAGATGCCAATAGAATACCCATCTCTGACAGGACTAAACAAAA
>NDGN011360146.1:0-10900 GCA_002564285.1 Tympanoctomys barrerae | reverse complement strand
TACAAAAGAAAAAGAAAGGAAGGGAGAAAGAAGAGAAACATTTGTTTTATGAAAGAACTTTGAAATGAAGAGTGATTCATTTCCCCAGGAATTACCATAGGGTCTGATCTCACCTGATTCCTAATTTAGGGCGCATATGTTATGGTCAAGTTATTAAATCACCTTGTGCCACCATTCTCTAAATCTAAATGGAGAAAATAATTATACCAACAACAGAAAGTTTTCAGGATTATAAAGTAGCATAATTCTATATAGATTCCAAAACTGGGCATAGTGAAGATTTACTAATGCTAGTGTAATCTTGACTATTGTTTTACTACTAGAGTTGCTTTCTGCAACACTTTTCAAAAAATGTATTTAGTAAAGCATCGTACAGGGTCTCACTACACAAATGGGACTTGTAGTTATCTCCCTGTTTTTAGCCTCCCAACTGCTAGGATTATAGGCAAGTGCCACCACACCATCTCAGTCACGGGTTGAACCCTGGTCCCTTTGCCTGCCTAAGCAGGTGCTTTCATATGCCAATCTTTCTGGCCAGCCCTCTGCAACATGTTTGATCATTTCATGATATCAGGCTTATCTTCATTAATGTGTAATTCTAAATGGAGCTGCTCAGCCTACTCTAACAAGTGTTACAGAGTATTTTAGTGTAGGAAAAAGTGAAAGAAAAGATAAAAAGTGTGTTGTAGAATGTAAACTTTAGAAAGCGAATACTTTTACTATGACCTTCATGTGAGTTAGACATTCCTGTGTTTTAAATAGAAAAAATTATAAATATCCCTTAATTCTGGAATAACTCCAGCAAAACCTCATGCAGGTAATTCTTTGAAAGGCTCTTGCTAGCTCTAAATTAACTAAGCATGTGACCATCTACTAAGATAATTGACAAATGTGGAATGATACTTTGTACCTCACTGCTCCTTCTAAAGTAATGAGTGGCCACCCACAACACTCACAGGAAAAAAATCATAGTATAGCATATTAATAGAAACAATAATTTTTAAAATTCATCATTCATCTCAGAAACTCTCAGGATCTTCCAAGGAATCTACCTCTGTCTGTCTGTCTGTATCCCTCAGTCTTTAATTTTTTTTCCAAAGCCAGGGATTGAACTCAGGCCCTTGCACTTGCCAGGCAAGCACTTATTCTACTGAGCCATCTCCCTGGTCCCCGAGCCATCTCCCCAGCTCCCTGTATCCCTCAGTCTTAAATCACACAGAACTCAGCCTTTTTTAAACAGAGGAAAAAGGTTCCCTTTTTTCTTTCTCATTAGTACATGTTTGCATAAAATTTAAAAGAATAAATTAAAATTTAAAATTATTTTGGAGAATGGGCTCATGTACATTCTTCAGCTTGATTTCTTTTTCTACTCACTTCCCTTCTCACCTTCCTCCTCCTCTAAATCTCTTTCCCCATTTTAGTTCTTGTACATGTCAATAACCTTATCTCATGTTTATGACAGAAAGTGTTTGCATTGATTTTTTTCTTTTTAGTATATAAATTTCTGTCTACAATTTCCTTCTCAGATGACTCTCAAGATGCTATTTATGCAACTAGAACATATCCCAAAGCAGTGAAAACAGATGGTTAAGTTTCCACTCTCTTTAAACGTAGTGAGAAACAGATTTTACTGCATGCACAGAACAGAAACAGGGTTAAGTTATAAATGGCTTAAGTTGTAAATGCCTTTTCTGGCACTGACTAGTTACATGGAATTGAGCAAAAGCCAAACCTTTCTTTGTATAATTTTAATAGCTTTTGTTTTAAAGGAAAGAGATAATACTACATACTACCATATACTTGTCAGAATCACTAAATAATATTTAATCTTCAAGCAGTGTGTGGTATAATTAGTGCATGTCAATTACTTGTCAGAAACAGAGTATATCCTAAGATGTAATGATTTATTTAAGATACATTTGTTGATTGTTTTTAGTCAAAGGCATAAAGTCCTCTCCACACAGTGCTTAAATATTTCCATATAAGTTAATTCTTGTACTCAAACCTAAACATCACACCTATATGTTGTCATCTTCTTTCATAGAGATAAGGAAAAAAGAGGAAGAAGGTAATTCAGCATACATAAGCTCACAGAACGTAAAACTGATAGAGGCAATGTTCAGATGAAAATCTGATCCAAGGTTTGTGATTAATCAGCCTAACTTACTGATCCTAACACTGAGGAACAGCTGCCCAAGCTAAGCATACCTAGCGCAAACAAGTCACAAATGACACAGAAAAAATTAACTTTCAAGTGGAAGAGAGAAAAATATTGATAATTATTAGGAATGAAACACAGTACATGTGACAAATGTTACAGAGTCTCAGCTAATGAGGCTTTCTACTCAGGAAAACCTGCCTGTGAAACAGTCAAGCTCTCATCCCTGGACTTTCTCACAGAGCTGATATAGAGCACCTGGCTGTATAAGTGTAACAGGAGAGGAGTTTTTTTTATAGAAACTTCTTCCAGTAAGTCCCTTCAGATCCTTCAAGGATTCTAGTCTAGTCTTAGGTTATTTTCAAGTTACCCACACAGATGACTCTCACTGTAAGCAACATAGTTACCTATTTATTACTTGAGGCAAAAATTAGTTCCACTACCTCCTGGACTCCACAATTTCCAATGAATTGGGAGATAGCTTTAAACTTATCTCACAATCATGGAAACACATTTTGCCTTCTTGTTTCCTCAAATAAATAATGTAGTGTATTTTAGTTGGACTAAAAAAGAAATGCAGAACTCTCCATTAAAAATCTCTCCAACACTTGTTTCCAATTTAAAACATTTTTTAATATCCTGAAAATAAGAGGCTTTGTAGATCATCCCAACTCACCTGAGAGTTAGAGCAGACCAGAGCAGTATGCATGACTGGCAGTCCTGAGCACCAAGTGTTCTACAACAATGAGGTTCCACCTCTACAAGGCAACGTGGTGCCTTTTGACGGTTCTCCAGGATCCAGAATGTGGACCTAATTGGATCACTGGAGTTCAGTGTCTCTAAAGGCTCTGGGAGAAAGGAAAAGTCCTTTGAGACTATTGAAATCATTTGCATAGTTGATAGCTTGTAAGCAAAAAAGTACAAAAAATTAATATCAGTGTTGTATATCTTCTCTCAGGTGAGGATTCTGACCAACAATTCTGCTAGTCATCAGAATTACTTGTTTTTCACTGAACTTGATCACAATATTACTCTCAACACATTTCACCACACACTATGTGTTATGTACATACACAAATATGTACATGCACATACTAATACACAGGTATCTGTGCAAGATACTTCTATACATATATTATTTAAAAAGAGAAAGTGAAAAAGAATCATACACACCACATAAGAGTCATCTATGAATGTTCTACATCTGAATTGTGATTTGGAAAGAGTTTATTTGATAAACTAATGGACATGCAAATTCATGTAGATGGACATACATACACACACATGTTTACATGGTTGAGAGTTTGGGGGCTGGGGAGATGGATCAGTGGAATAAGCGTTTCCCTGGCAAGCACAAGGGCCTGAGTTCAATCCCAGGTTCAAAAAAAAAAAAAAAAAGAGTGTTTGTAGCTAAATAGTGTTACTTACATTTTGTAAGCCTAATTTTCCTACTATTATGTTATTTGAAAAAGTCTGACTCAGGAGGTGTTAGCACAAATTTATTACTTATTTATTTTTAATATGTTTTAATACAGGATCTTCAGGGTCTCACTACACAGATTGGATTTTTAGTGATCCTCCTGTTTTCAGCCTCACAAGTGCTGGGATTACAGGTGTACACCACCACACCCAGTCTCAATCACAGTCTCAGCATACCCCAGGGGCAGGGCCAGCACAGTTATTCTTTTATTTAACTTAATGTAATTTCATTTTTTAAAAGGTGGATTTTTTTTTTTTTTTTTTTTTTTTTTGTCAGAACTGGGGATTGCACTCATGCCCTTGGGCTTGCCAGGAAGCGCTTATTCCACTGAGCCATCTCCATAGCCCTAATTTTGGGGAATGAAAATAGAAGCAAAGACAGAAAAAATGACAGAAACAGGGTAACATACAGCAAAACATATGTTACAGGTTTTCAAAAAAAGAATAGCTAATTGATAATGGTTGCTATATTATCTAATTTTATTATCAAATCTGTTGCTCAGATTAACAGATATAGTTATGCGAGATTGGACAAATAATGGAATATTAATGCTTGCTTTCAAAAAAATCTTTATTTTTTTCCTTGCTTTTTTGTGGTACTGGGGATTGAGCTCGGGACCCTCCTCTTGCCGGCCTAGCACTTATTTGACTGAGCTATCTCCTTGGCCCCTCCTTTTCTTTTTAAAATTTATTTTAAAGAGAATATAATAATTGATAAGACATTAGAAACAGTACACATTCAAAAGATCAAGATAAGAGAGGTATTCAACCATGGGTTTTGCATTACACATTGCCATCCTTGATGTAGTTTCTCAGATAGCAGATATCAGCATAGTCAGTCAAGGTGAAAATTCTACACATCAATTGCTATTTTCAAAAATCTGATGGAAATTATTAGTACAATCATCTCAGCCATCCTGTATATATACTTGCATGATTTTCCCTCCTTCCTTTTTTCCTATCTTTTCTCCTTACTCCCATCTTCATTGTTTAAAACTTAAGCTCAGTTTCTTTCCATTTTGCTACATGATACCTCTCAGGTTTTATTTATTCTTACAGGTCCTTAAAATAGGGAGACAATACAATATTTACACATGTGGTTCTGATTGATTTCACTTATGAATACAGCCTCCAGTTGCATCCACTTACCAGGCTTCAAGTCTGTCTTTCTTTATAGCAGAGTAGTACTTCACTGAATAAAAATACCACATCTTTTTCATCCATTCCTCAAGAGGTGGACATTTTGGTTGTTTCTAAGATTTGGCTATGACAAATTGTGCTGCTATAAACATGAGTGTACATATATCACTATGGTATGTTTTCAGTGCTTTTGGGAAAATATCAAGAAGGGAAATAGCTGGATTGAATAAATTTCCAATCCTAGTTTTTTGTTTTTTTTGTTTTTTGAGAAGTCTCCACATTGATTTCCATAATGGTTGAACCAGTTTACATTCACACCAGCAGTGGAGAAGGATTCCTTTTTCTCCTTAGCCTCTTAAGCATTTGTTATTAGTTGATTTCTTTATGATAGTCCTTCTTTCTGGGATGAGATGATATCTCAATGTTGCATTTCAATGTTGCATGGCATCTTAATTTGCATTTCTAAAATG
This sequence comes from Tympanoctomys barrerae, assembly GCA_002564285.1. Lineage (NCBI taxonomy): Eukaryota > Metazoa > Chordata > Mammalia > Rodentia > Octodontidae > Tympanoctomys > Tympanoctomys barrerae. Next base: position 5,653 of record NDGN011360146.1, on the reverse strand, counting down.
GTCAGAGTACCACAAATTTAATGACTTATTTTATCTCAGGTGGTGAATGTATAAAGATTTCTGCCACCTTCACAACAAATGTTAAAAGCAATGTTTTAAGGACTCACTGAAATTCTATCACAACAATGAGAATTTCACTAGACATGTTGGCAGAATAGTTGTACTTTCCATGCTAAAGCACATATTATAAATTATGTATAGATAACTAATTTTTTTCAGCTTTCACAATTATGCATTATTCTATCATCAGTACACAGTGTACTGATTTCCTTGATCTTCATTAGAAAACACACAAAAAAGTTGGGAGTACATGGTCATTAAAAGAGTTTGAATTGAGAAAGTTTCTGCTAGATCCTAGAATTTTCCTGTTTTGTTAACTATTTAAGCACTATATTACTAAATTCTATTGGCCCCGGGGAGATAGCTCAGTAGAATAAGTGCTTACTTGGCAAGCACAGGGTCCTGAGTTCAATCCTCAGTACAGCAAAAAATAACAAATAAAAATAAATTCTAATGTTGTAATAACTAATTTTAAGAGAAGAGTTTGTCTATAAATTTTCATCCATTCTCTATGCAAAAATGAAGCTACATAACAACATAGAACACTTTTATAATAAGTTAGGGCCCTTACTTTGGATGATGCTCTGAATGAAATTGTGCTGTGTGTGTGCACGTGCACACGTGTGCGCACGCGATCACTATATGCTTCAGTAAATGGCTTAGTTCCCTGCCAAAGGAAAAAAGAAACCTACATTTTCTGTGTTTCTGCCCACTGTGGCTGCCTGGCCTAGAAGAAAGATGCACCATGAGACTGGATTTCTCTTTACTGTTTTCTTATTCCTGTTACTGGCATTCACTTCTACAAACACAAAGGACCATATGGAAAGGAGGTCATGCTGTTCCATGTTTCTTATCCAGAAACATTTTCACCATTGGAACAAGTTCCATCCAGCATTCCATGTTATCTTAAAGATGACCAAGATTTATTGTATGAAATCACAGTTGTAATGAATGGTACATTACTGCCAAGGCAGAGGTCACAGGCAGAGAAGCAGTACATGGGATCAGTGCTCAGGTAAACTGTATAAAGCACACTTTAGTGAGGCTCTAGCATAGCAGATACCAAAATTATATACTGTATTTTTGAGACCACTTTGAAACACATAAATTCATTGGAATAGAGCTATGACAAAGATATGAAACTGGAGATGAGGAGTCCAGGGGAGTCAGACTATTTCATATTTACAGTTCAGTAGGTGGCAAAGACTATTTATAGAGCTGCTCATCAGGGGAAAACTGTGAAAATCTGAGGGTTTTTCCCCTATGTGCAAATATATTCTAAGTATAGATTTAGTTTCCAGAAAGCCAAGTTTAGTTCCTCTCTATCTGACACTTATGGGATCTTTAACTTGTGGAGACACAAAGAAATTTTATCATTTTGTTTTGAAAATCCTCAGAGGACATATTAAGTTTGTTACATAGGGTTCTTAGGATTACCACAATGCTTTCTGAGTATTATTAGTAATATGTGACTATCTAAAAACATCTGATAACAAATGATTTTAAATCATTTAGGAAATATGTAAAGTGCTCAAAAATGATAATAAGTACAAAGGATTTGAATCAGAGAATAACTTATTTGAAAGGCAGTGAATTGTCTATCTCTTTAGATGTATAGAAGCAAAGGGATATACAAATCTCCTTGAAGCAGGAGAAGAAATGGGGAGAAATCAAAAGCAGTTCAGGTGGTAAGAAGGGAAACCCTTTATGCTGATTTGACAAGGATCTAAGAGATAATAAATGTGCAGGCAAGCACATTTCTCATCATTATCCTCAGTGATAGAAGAATTTTCTTGCTCTCAGTAGGTGGAAGTAACTCCTTTGAGAAATGGCAAGGCGTCTTCTAATGAAAATGAATTAGTGAAGAGCTGTGAAAAATTTCTGTCTTTGTATCCAATTTCTTCATAAACTCATGACACATCCCCTCTTCCTTTAGGAGGAGAATTTGATAATGATGATTTAATTATTTTTTAAGATATTTCGTCTATGTGAATGAAAAGCATTGCTTAATGCAAAGCTATTGTCCTGAAATATTCAATGTTCATTACGTTTGCCTCTGAGGATATGCCAATTAACACAAAGGTAGTTGGATGCACCTACTTCATTGACTTTCCTGTACTTCTCAGCCTCAATTACATGCCTTAAAAATATTTCAAGCTAAAGTCATCTCATTATTATCTTTTATTCCATTCCAATGCAGTCTTACTTTTCACTGTGCAGTTTAAGGGTTTTGTGCACTATCATGAAGATAAAACTCCAAGAATGCTTGGAATTAATTGATTATGCAATGTTATTTTCTATGTTTAGGAATAGCTGTGAAAAGAAGAGATTGAAGACCTGTGCAGAGATGTTTGTCTCCTAGTCATAGGTAGCACAAATTATTCAATAACTGTGGAATAGAGAGAAACTGGAAAGGGACATATTCTGTCAATATTGATAAAGGCGTGGGAACTGTGATTTCAAGTTGGATAGTGGCAAAGTGTCACTCCAAGGATGACTGGGCTAAGACCTGCAACTAGTGAGAGTGTGTGCTGAGGTCATCATAGGGAGAGTGTACCAGGCTGTGAAACAGCAGGTGGAAGTGTTCTGAAGCGCACAAGGTTGTTAAGTTCAAGAAATCTGCAGTAGGCATGCGTGGGCAGGCAAAACTAAGAGTTCTAAGAGTGGGGGAACATTCCAAGATTTAAAAGCATCTTGGTTGTCCATGGTTTTGTATAAGAAAATTAAACCTTGTTCATGTCTGCTCCAACTGATCTACTGGCAAGACAATAGATCTAAGGGTCAATGGAACACAGAGGATGACACAGACAAAATTACAAATACAGAAGAAGCAATATATAGCTGCATATGACTTTGCCTTACATACATGTTCTAGAGCGAAATCATGCTCATCTTACTAACAGTAGTTAGGATAGTAATACATGCTGTGGTCATTAGGCTAGAAGGAAATCTTCTATATTTGTTCAATGTTATTTAAAAATAATCCATTTTCATCTCTTCCCATTTTCTAGAAGATTTTACAATATTTCCTTAGTATTTAGTTTCAACGACTATGGCTTACACATAGAAACAAAATGATATCCAAACTCTATGCTAAAGTTTACCACAGAGAATGAAGAACAAGAAAAATTAGGAAAAACACTGTTATATAGTGATAGTAATATGTTGCAGCAGATGACATAAAATAATTTTCATAAAATAAAATGTGATCAAGTTTGTGTTTCTGTGACAATAGGTACCTTAGATCAATAACATAAAGCAAAAGTAATTAAGGGAAGCTTTAAAAGCTATTAGTCAAAGAGGAATTTTCTTCTGCGTGTGTAAAGCCACTTTTGCATCACCATTTATTAAAGAGGTTAGCTTTCTTCCAGTGAACATGTTGAGTCCTTTGTCAAGGATAAGGTGACTGTGTGTGTAGTTTTATCTGTATCATCTTATCTGTTCCATTGATCTTTAGATGTATTTTCTTGCCAGTAGTGTGCTGATTTTATCACAGTAGCTTTGTAGTATAATTTCAAGTCAGGGATTATGATGCCTCCTGCATTTGTTGCTCTGGATTGCTTTTGCTATTCTAGGTCTCCTCTGATTCTAGACGAATTTTAGGAATGTTTTCTCTAAATCTGTGATGAATACTAATGCTATTTTAATTGGTGCTATTTCTTATCACCATGCACTAAACAAAAGGCAAAATGGATTAAAGATTCGATATTTCAACATAAACACTGAATCTACTGTAGAAGGTAGGTAGATATTCTGATTACAAGGACTAGGCAGAGAATTCACATAGGCAGAGGTAAAGAAAATGGTGTGTAACAATGGAAACAAGGAGGACAGAAAAACACATGGCTAGCTTCCTGCTACAAGTTTCTGTTGTTAACTGTGTTTTGAGTTTTCAGCATACAGAAAACCTAACCCAAACATAACTCAGTCTTTGCCCCTTAGTCCTGTCCCTTGTTATAATAAATAACAATTTTCCATTCCCTTGTGTGAAAAATGCTATTATAAGGCTTGTCTTTCAAATAAATTTGAAACGCTTATTCCAAAAACAAATTTGTAGAAAAGTCTTTATCAATTTTTGATGAATGAACAAGGCTTCACAGAAAGATTTAACTACTTTTTGAATAGATTGGATGTTAGAACTTTTAATTTCACACTTCTTTCTGAGACATAGAGTCATAGTTATTTAAGGAAAGAGGTTTGCTTTTTTTTTTTTTCTTCTGTATTTTAGAAAATGGTCTACAGGGTGTTCAGGGTCTCATTACTAGATCAGACTCATAGTGATTTTCCTGTTTTCAGCCTCCTAAGGACTGGGATTACCGGTGTGAGCCACCATGCCTAGTCTCAATTGCTGTCTCAGCAAGCCCCAGGGGCGGAGCCAGCATGGCAGGCCAGGAGATGGAACCCTAGGCCCCTGTGACTACTTGAATGAGCTTTAATCCTCTGAGCTATTTGGCTGACACTGAAGTTTGCTATTGGTTGGAGATTTTTTTTCTTGAATTTTTTGGAGAAATTAATATAATTTGGAATATTGGGATAAATATCTACATATAGGAAGATTTTACATCAAATGCATACTTTTCTTCCTCTCTCTGTCTTTCTGCCTTTCTTTAATCTGTTGTCTATGGTGATAATTTAGAAGTAAGTAGATTCGATCCAAATTGATCTGTTAGTCAAAAAAAATTATATTTTATTTTTTTATGTATTTTGGGGAAGGGTCTACAGGGTGTTCAGGGTCTCACTACTAGATCAGACTTCTAGTGATCTGCTTGTTTACAGCCTCCCAAGAGATGGGATTACAAGTGTGCACCACCATGCCCAGTCTCATATTTTAATTTTAATTTTAATTCTATTTTAATTTATTTGCTAAGGCCTTAAAAATATTCTTTTAACTGATACATTAAAATTATACATATTGGTCCAAACATTTAAAAACTTAGGAGGACTCTGGCAAGCTATGATCCATTGGCACAGACCATGCAGCTGCAGAGCTTTCTTTTTTTTTCTTTTTTTCTGTTTGTTTATAAATTCTATTTTACTTCACTTAAAATATTTCTATTGTTACACCTTCAAGTGCACTAATCTTTAGCAGTTACTTTCATCTGGTATATTTTCTTTTTTGAGACAGAGTCTCACTATGCAGTTTGGGCTGGCCTTGTGCTCACTTTTTTTTTTTCAGTTTTATTTCTTTTTTTCCATAATTTTATTGAGAAACAAATAGCAATGAGACAGTTTCAAATCAAACTGGTAGGACAGTTTCTATAATTAACACATTGCATATATTCGTCCTACCGGTTAATTGCTGTACAAGATGAGGACATAATATCCTACTTACAAACACCATTAAAACAAATCCCTCTCTTCATTAAGAGAATCTAACTATATAGCTATCCTAACCACTTTGAATACACAGATACAAAATGGACATTCATCTGTATTTCCTTTTTTTATTAAGTTCTGTTATTTGAATATTATAGGTGTGAAGAGTCAGTAAAATATTTTAAAAGAGTCCAGTAGCCCATAATAGTATTGCGTCTTCCGCTTCACTGGCAATGTCAGAAACTGTTGACCTGAGTCCCCCACAGCTCAACATAAC
>NDGN011360123.1:0-10884 GCA_002564285.1 Tympanoctomys barrerae | reverse complement strand
CAGAACGGGGGATTGAACTCAGGCCCTTGCGCTTGCCACGGAAGCGCTTCTTCCACTGAGCCATCTCCCCGGCCCTCGGTGTGCTTTCTTATTAAAAGTTTCTTCTGAGTTCCTGATCTGCTGTGTGTGGCCTGAGATGACCCTGGAGCTGGTGTTAGAGCTTCCCTCGGTTCATGGCCCCAGCCTTCCAGGCTTCACGCATCCCTCTGACTAAGAACCCCGACAGTCTCTGGCCCCCAAATGCAAGGTAGCATCTCCCTTGCTGGGCCTGCCCAAGGGGGGAAAAGAGCAAGAAGCAAGTGAACATGCTGATGAAGTACAAAATGAAATAGGCTTAATGAACAAACCAGTGAGAAGATATTGAAAGTAGAACAGAAATGTAACAAACTCCAACGACCATTTTTTCAGAAGAGGTCAGAATTGATCGCCAAAATCCCAAAGTTTGAGTAACATTTGTTAACCATCCACAAATGTCCACACTGTTGGGAGAAGAAAATGAAGCACTGCAGTATTCGACCTGAGACAACATGACAGGATTTGAAGATACAAAATCAGGTTACAGAATAGATTTTTTTTTTTTTAGAATAGTTTTTTATTTTGATGAAAATCTTTTTTTTTTTTTTTCTTTTTGTGGCACCAGGCATTGAACTCAGGACCTTGTACTTGCCAGGCAGGCAATTATGTCACTGAGCTATCTCCCAGCCCTTGATGAAAATCCTTACTTGGAAAATAAAACTATAAAATTCTTTCCAAAGAATTTCATCTCAGCGGGGGTGGTGACCCATCTTCAAAGTCCTCTGAAGTTAAGCTGATAGTAAGAGGCAGTACGAGGAACCCCAGAGCTTCTGTCCCTGGTTTACTGACCATTCTGATGCGGGTGCACATGAGCTAGGAGAGATCCTCCGAGATGACATTTGGCCAAGTCCACTGCAGTACTGCCTGGTTCCTGATGTGAATGAGGAGGAAGGCGATGGAGTTGATGGTGATGAGGAAGGGTTGGAAGACATCAGTGAAGAGGATGAGGTGGTGAGAAAGAAGAGGAGGAGGAAGAGGAAGGGGAGTATGGAGGAGGATGAAGAAAGGGATGATTAATTGAACACTCATGGATTCTGAACTTTTTTCCCTTTTTAAGAAAACTTTCCGCCATCCCTGGGAGCAGGTTGCCACTCTTCCCCCTCATGCTCTGTCACCCAGTTCTTGGTGAGCACTCGACTCCCAAGCTACAACTCTAGCCTGTCACCCAGCTCTTGAGGCCTTTCTTCACAAGCACTGTGGTTCTTGACTGACTTTGTGCAGAGAGACCTTGAGCAGAACGCAGTGGGAAAAGGATCTCTACAAACTTTTGCTCTGAATTCATTTTGATCCCTCCTGTCTTCACACAGACTGGAGTCGGCAGCGCTGTGCTCTCTGGGAAAGAGCAGCCCTGTGCTTGCTTCACTTTGCTGGGTGCCGGAGGGGGCAGCGTTCTCGCTTTTTCCCTTTCTCTGTACATTGGGCTCAGATATTACACTATGTGAATGTGGACATAGTATTTACCAACAAGTTCCTGTCTTCTTTCTCTTATTTAAAAAAAAAAATAACTTAAAAATGAGGTACACTGGGTTAAATGGACATTTGACCGCATGGCATATCCTTTGACATGTTTCTTTCTTTTTTTTTTTTAGATGGAACTAAGGATTGAACCAAGCACTTCCCTGGCAGACCCTTGTGCTTATTCTACTGAGGCATCTTCCTGGCCCCTTTAGTCTAGTTTTGATCTCGTTATGTAGCCCAGGTGGACCATAAACTGGTGGTGATTCTCCTGCCTCAGCCTCCCATGTGCTGCGATTATAGGCATATGCCACCACACCCAGCTGATCCTTACAGTTTAAGATGACACTTTTAAAGTAAAATTTTCTCCTAATGATGACTTGAGCCTTGCTGTTTGATGAGAGAATCAGCAGAACCTGTAGAGTCTTATTTGGAATTGACGTTCTCTGTTGTAATTTAGTTAAAGTTTTTAATTCTTTTTTCACTGGAAAGGAAAAGGTGATGCACAGTTTTAAAAAGTCAGAGTGTAAAGTTTCTTTGTCAGAAAATTACATATGCGTGCACACGCACATACACACGCAGTTTCTTTTGCTAGAAAAGAAATGGCATTTAATGAGTCAGCCAAGGGAATGGAAAGTTTATATTTCAGGGCCGGAGAGAAAGCTCAGTAGAATAAGCGCTTCCCTGGCAAGCGCAATGGCCTGAGTTCAATCCCCTGTTCCTCCAAAAAAAAAAAGTTTATGTTTCATTTTGAGAAGATGCAAAAATTCTGGAAATGGACAGTGATAATGGTTGTACATATTAATGCACTTAATGTCATTGAACTGTACATTTAAGATTATTAAAATGGTTAGTTTTATATAACTTCCACATGTACACGTACACAAAGTCAGCCACGTGACAGAGCTAATTGCTTAAAACTTACTATGTTTTTATGAGTTTTGGAAATTTTGAAGCTGTTTCTTGTGTTTGATTTTGTTGTTGTTTTTGTTGTTAGTACTTCACACTGAGCTACATTACCAGCCCCTTTAAAACATTTTATAAACTTGAGACACTGTCTCACTACGTTGTCTAGGTTGGGCTCAGGCTGGCCATTCTTCTGCCTCAGCCTCCAGAGTGCTAGGATTATAGACATGCCCCACTGCACCAAGCATGTATTGGATTTTGTTGTTGTTGTTCTCCTTTGCTCTCAATTTCTTTTTCTTTCTTTGTCCAAGAAGGGTATTGAAAATGTATTTTTTCCCTTGGATTGTCTCACTTTCTCTGTGGTCATTTTGTTTGCAATCTTGATTTTTTTAAAGTTTCTTCTTGTCTCTTTCAGAATTTATCATTCTCCAACTAGTTTTACCTTTGTTATCTGGTAAAATGAAGTTGAACACTGTGGATTTAAATTGAAGTTGTAGGGGCCAGCAAGATAGCTCAGCAGACTAGCCTGCTTAGGCAGGCTGAGGCAGGCTTAGGCAGGCCCAGGGACTGTGGCTCAATCCCTGGCACAGCAGGCCTTGCCAGCCCCACCCCCAGGGTGGGCGGAGCCAGCCAGAGTCCAGCTGTGGTGGCATGCGGCTATAATCCCAGCGCTGGGGAGTCTGAAAGCAGGAGGATCCCCATGAGTCTGAGCTTTGCAGTAAGACCCTGCAACAACCAAATACGTAAAAATAAATCAATAGAAGTTGTAAATAAGTATCTCATCATAAAATAGTTTACTATGGTGATCTCACTTCTCTTTTTAGTGTTCCAACTGTCTCTGTCTGTAAGATTTAATTCAGATGTTCATTTGAAAATAAGATTAGGAGGGCCGGAGTTCAATCCCCGGTTCTGAAAAAAAAAAAAAAAAAGAAGAAGAAGAAAAGCAAAGATGAGGGCCAGGTGTTCCAAGTGCCTGTGTGGCAGGCACAAGGTCCTAAGTTCGATTCCCAGTACCTAAATCTAAAATAAATGAGAATAAGATTAGATCATTTGCCCTTTTGTCTGTTCCATGTTAAAAAGAGAAAACTGCGATGTAAGTGAAGCTGTCTAGCTGTTACCTGTGAGACTCATGGCCGAGTCAGCTTTGTGCCTCAGCCGTGTTTGAAGGGTTGCCCCTGGGTGCTGGTTCCTACCACACAATGTTTGTTCTTACTGTGGTTGAGCTCTGCATTAGCAGAGAACTTGCAAGGTGACATATTGTGGACACACAGCTCTTCTTTTGGGGCAGTTTTAGGTGACTTAAAAGCCAACGTATTAGACTTCAGTTCCTTTCCAATTGTAATGTCACTGGAAATTCCCTTGGAATACTTGTTTAAAGAAATTCAGTTTAAAGCAAAGCTCATGTTGAAAACTCTTACACATTTGTACCTTTTTTGGGGGGGAGTGGGGTGGGGAGTGCATTCACATCTTTTCAGATTTCCAAAGATGTCTCTAACCAAGAAAATGTTAAGAGCCACTCTTCTTGGCATTAAATGAACTATGTAAGAAGCTGGCCAACGAAGCACACAGAAATACTCAACTAATATTGATACCTGTTGTGTGCCAGGGGAAGAGTGAAAAGAGAGTGATGTAACAGAGTTAGGGGCTGGAGTAGGGTTCCATAGGACTTGGTAGGCAAGCACTCACTGATCTGGCTGAGTTCCTTAAACTAGAGCATGAAATGGACAGACTTAGAGTTTTTTAAAAAAAATCACTTCCGGGCCAGGGAGACAGCTCAGCAGCACAAGCCTCTGTACTGCCAAAGGGGTGTGTGTGGGGGGCGGGATCACTTCTGATCACTTTGTGAAAAATTGATTTAGGGGCAAGAAAGAAAGATTAAGAACAGGAGAAGTGATGTGCTGGTTTGGTTTCTTGGTGTATTTTGTAGATAGAAACTACCAGATTTATTGATAGATTGGCTGTAGAAGGGTGTAAACTAAGGTGGCATGAAGGATGGTATCTGGGCTTGGGGTTTGATTTTTGGAGTTAATGGTCTTACAATTTCTTTTTTTCTTTTTTTAAGGTATTTAGTAAAGGGTTCACGGGGTCTTACTACACAGATCAGACTCCTGGTGATCCTCCTGTTTTCAGCCTCCCAAGCGCTCAGATTACAGGCAAGCGCCACCATGCCCGGTCTCAATCACCCAGTCTCAGCATGCCCCGGGGGCGGGGCCGGCACGGCCCACCGGGATCGAACCCGTCTCTGCTGCCTAAGTAGGCGCTGTAATCCACTGAGCCTAAAACAGTTCTGTCCCTCAGCTGAATGCACTCTTTTTCAAGAACGTCTTGTCTTGTCTTGTCTTTTCTTTTTTCTTTTCTTTTCTTTTCTTTCTTTTCTTTTCTTTCTTTTCTTTCTTTCTTTCTTTCTTTCTTTCTTTCTTTCTTTCTCTCTTGGGGGTGACAGTAGCGCAGCGTGTGGTGCCCATACCGGGGTCCCTGCGCTTGCCTAAGCTTGCCTAAGCAGGCGCTCTAGACCGCTGAGCTATCTTGCTGGCCAGTTTCTTGAGAGAGGGAGGACTGGGAAAGTATGGGATTTTTCATACATGTATGTGAAGAGACATCAAGTAGTTACTTAAACATAACTGAAGTTCAGGAGAAAGGTTGGGGTTAGAAATATAGCCACTGGTATGCAGAGAAATGATGGTAGATGTGAGTGAGTGGGTGGGGTGGAAAGGTGGAGAGGGCCTAGGCTGGGCTGGGAGGAAGAGAATGCAGCCGAAGGAGCACGTGGCGTTAGGAGGGAGCAGCTGGGGTGGTTTCCTAGCAGCATCGGGTCACACTGTGGGTGCTGCAGAGAGGCCGCATGAGAAGAGAGGTGGCCACTGGATTTAGTTGTCAGCAGTAGTTTCCATACGCGTAGGGACTAAAGGCTGACTGTCGAGGGTTGAGGAGAGAGCAAGAGGTACGTAAGTGGAAACAACAGGATACAAAGCGCAAAGAGGCGTGTCAGGTGCGAGGCACGTGCCGTATCTCGCCCCTTTGGAGAATGGAGCAGGAGGGCTGCAAGCTCAAGGGGAGCCCAGGCAATTCAGCGAGGCCTCATCCCAAAATAGAAGGCTAGGAGGTAGGTTTGTGGCAGAGCCCTTGCTTGGCACATATGAAGCCCTGGGTTCAGAGCCCAACACCACAGAAAACAAAAAAACCACAGAAACAAAACTTTGGCTGTGAAGAGCGTGCAAGAGATCTCGGGGTTGAGGGAAAGTGCTTTTTAAAGGGAGATGCTGAGCACGATTGCTTGCTGTGGAGGGCGAGCCTAGAAATGAAAATGATGGTGGGGGAGGAAGATTATCCCGGGCGGTGCCTTGGCGGCAGGAAAGCACGCGTAGATCCCTGGCTGGGAGCTGGGCTTGCGGGAGCAGGGTGCTTCACTCATTATCGGTAGGGGAAACCCAGTGGTGCAAACCAAGGCACAGGTTTGTCGATACTTGTTCCTAACACTCCTCTAAATAGACTCGCATTTTATAGATTGGAAGAGTGAGATTTAGTGAGAGAATGGTTTATTTGTGCTACATGCTAGCGTCAGCTGAGTAAGAGGACTCAACCCAGACTTCCACTTGGGTGCCTTAGTGTGTGTTCTTTGACTTCGAAATATCTTTGTTTCAGGGACGGATTTGGAAGCATCATTGCTAAGTTTTGAAAAACTTGACCGTGCCTCACCAGATCTTTGGCCAGAACAATGTAAGTCTTTGCTTTCTATCAGACTTCATGTAAGAGAACAAGTGCTTCCTTGCAAAAATTTTGGAAGAATCCTAATATCACAGTAATAATTCAAATTTTTGTTGTACTTTAAAGAGAAGAGGTTGATATCCACTGTTAATAATTGCTTTTCATAGTTTTGTTTTTTAGAACACTCACAGGAAGTTATGAGTCTTAATAATAATTACTTTTGGGGGGTTGGGGACAGGGTCTGTATATAGTTTTTTCTTTTCTTGGTACCAGGGATCAAACTCAGGACCTTGCACTTGCCGGGCAGGCACGTAAGCCACTGAGCTATCTCCCGGCATGTAGCTCTTTGAACTTGGCCTTGAACTCACTGTGTAGCACAGGCTGGCCTGGAACCTGAAGCGATGCTCCTGCCTCGGTCTGCACTAGTGCTGGGATCACAGGTGTGTACCACCATGCCCAATGATAGTTACCTGAAGAAGTGCTCGGTAATAAGCTCAGCTGCTACTGTGAGGACGCATAAAGCATTTCCTTGTCTCCTTTACTCACCATTGCAGAGTTACTTATAATAATTTCATACAGGGCCAGCCAAATGGCTCATCAGATTAAAGTGGCTGCAAGCAAGCACAGGGGCCAGGGGTTCGCTCCCCGGGCCTGCCGTGCCGGCCCCACCCCGGGCCATGCTGACACCCAGTGTTGGATGTCTCCAATTGGTATCATTTTTGTTATCTATGAATGTTACTTCACTTTAAAATATCATTTGTACTTCTCTGCTATTTATTTATTTACTCTTACGTATCAAGTACAGGGTCCACAGTGTCTCGCTGCACAGATCCGCCTCGTAGTGGTCCTCCTGTGGCCAGCCTTCCAGCGCGGGATTGCGGCTCGCGCCAGCAGGCCCAGGCTCATCGCGTCTCCGCGCGTCCCGGGTGGGCCGGCGCACACACAATCGCTCTGCTTTTTCATGCAGTACTTCTGTGAAGCAGCTCAACAACTGGTTTGACAGAGAACCGTGTAACTAAAAAGAGTGTAAGCTCTTGCCCACAAGAAATGCTGCTGTCTAGGGCCAGTGAGATAGCTTAGTGGTCCAGAGCGCCTGCTCAGGCAATCTTAGGCAAGAGTTCAGGGACCGGGGTTGGGCTCCCCAGCGCCACAGGCCTCACCAACCCGCCCAGGGTGGGCTGAGCTGGCCACAAAAAAAAATGCTGTGCATGGATCCCGGACACCACGTGTCGGGCGACCCCACCCCTGGGTGCCCTGAGCCAGCCACTAAGCCCAGGTGTTGTGGCTCACGCCTGTAATCCTGGCATTGGGGAGACTGAAAACAGCAGAATCACTACGAGTCTGAGCTGCTGAGTGAGACCCTGTACAAAGGAAACAAAAAATACATTTTAAAAAAAGGAGAGAAAGAAAAAAAAAAAAAGAAGAGATGCTGTGACCTGCCACCCTTCCAGCTAGCTAATTCCTGGTCTTTTAAAGTTAGTGAGCTATTACTTTCTTGGAGAAGCTTTGGCGGCACCCCAGTCTGCTCGGATCGCCACTGTGGCCTCCCGCACACTCTACCTTCCTTCTGGAGGACTTAGTGCTGTAGTCACTCACGCAACAGTCTCTGTCCTCTTCCAGGCCGTCAGCTACCTGAAGGCAGCACTGTTTTTAATCATTTGACTCCTGTGTCTGGTAAGGCAATGTTTAGTGAATGAATAATTTTTTCTTTCTTTTTTAGTACCAGGTGTTGCTGAATTTGCAGCTTCCTTCAAAAGTGTAAGTAATGTCTAGCATACCCAATAAGAACTGCCCCAAGTTTTGCTCCTGGGCGTAAGTTCAAATCCGTCCTTTATTTTGGAGACTGTTGTCGTAGCCTTGGAGTCACTTTGTGGTCATAGCCCTGTAGATTCATCTATAACATCATGCTCATCGTTGATGCTTCCCCTTGTGCAAGTGCTTTACCTTGGAGTGCTCGCCTTTGTGTTCTCACCGTCTCTTTTCTCAGCTCAGGGGTTTTATGGTAAGGCGGTTGGCATACTTAACGTACTACTATTCTTTTTGCCCAAGCTATAATTTGGAAGTTTTTCTCTTGATTTATTGCAGCCTTAGACCTCTGGAAAGGATTTTGGAATTTCTCAGTGCTACATCAGAAACTTGAGGAAAGATGTCTGTCAAAACCCCAGATTTGGGCTGGGGAGATAGCTCATCAGTCTAAGCGCCTGCCTGGCAAGCACAAGGACTTGGGTTCAATCCCTGGTACTGGTACTGCATGCCCTGCTGGCCCCAGGTGCCAAGCTGGCCCCAGAAACCAGGCATGGTGCTGCGTGTCTGTAATCCCAGCTCTGGGGAGGCGTACACAACAGGATCACTACAAGTCCTAGCTGCGTAGTGAGACCCTGTACCAAATAAATAAATAAATAAATAAATGATTAAAACAAAGCCACAGGCTTTTCCACTCCAGGGCAGTAGGCATTGTGCTTAATTCTCTAAATATGTTCACTCTTTTTTTCCTGCCTTCATTTCTTTTTGCAACAGTGTCTTGCTATGTAGTCCAGGCTGGCCTTGAACTCCTGTATAGTTCATGCAGGCTGGCCTTGAGCTTGTAGTGATCCTCCTGCCTCTGCTTCCCAAGTGTGGGATTACGGGTGTGCCCTATCACAGCTGGCCTGCATATGTTGTCTTACATGTTCCCACAGTCGGGAAAGTTTGATGGCAATTTTAGCTAACGTTTAGGCCGCGCTGGCCGTGTGCCAGAGACGCTTCCACCAAGTACTTACAAGGAAGTTATTTAATTTTCACGAGACCAAATGGAGTGAAGGTCCTGCAGGTATCTCCAGACTAGGCAACGTAAGCACAGACTGGTTACAATTAAGTAAGTTATACAGCTTATATATTCTTAAATGGCCGAATCAGGCTTTGAATCTCTAATGCCTCTGTGTGTGTATGTGTGTGTGTGTGTGTGTGTGTGTGTGTGTATCCTTGTGCATGTAACTGGGGATTGAACCTAGACCTTTACACTGAGCTACATCCCAAGACTGTCTCTTTATTTTGAGCAAGGGTCTCGTAAAGTTACTAACTTTGCCAGGGTGGGTTCAAACGTGGAATCCTCCTGCCTCAGCTTCTCAGAGTGCTGGGCCTGTCTCACCACACACAGCGAGGAGAGCCATTGCTGTTAGATTAGCTTTTATGTCGTAAGCTGATCAGACAGTATATGACTTAATTTTCTTCCATTCTTATTAATTTTTAGTTTCATGAATTAGATTTGATTATAACTGTTTTTAACATAAATATACATAATTTTGATTTTTTTTTTTAAAAC
This sequence comes from Tympanoctomys barrerae, assembly GCA_002564285.1. Taxonomy (NCBI): domain Eukaryota; kingdom Metazoa; phylum Chordata; class Mammalia; order Rodentia; family Octodontidae; genus Tympanoctomys; species Tympanoctomys barrerae. The sequence continues at coordinate 1,442 of NDGN011360123.1, read as the reverse complement.
TTTTTTTGTCTTTTTGAGAGGCCTATGCAGTTCAGGCTGCCTTGAACTCACTTTGTGGCTCAGGCTGATCCCAAACCTGCTACGATCCTCCTGCCTCAGCCACCCGAAGGCTGGGATTTTAGGGATGCGCCCACCATGCCCAGCCCTCAAAAAAGTTTATGTTTTTTTAAAAATGATTAAATATCTGTGCTTTTCCCCTAGAAATACACCGATACATATTTTGAGGTTTTTTTCCTTAGGACTTCAGAGATCTCATCCTAGAACCCCAAGTTAATATCCATTGATTTTTTTTTTTTTTTTTTTTTTGTCTTGAGGTTAAAATTAGTTTGCACTAGAGCCTTCTGAAAGAGACAGCATAGAGGCATGGAGGATTTGTAGTGATTTCTATGTTTTGTTTTGAGTTGGTTCTGCCATGTACTTCAGGCTAGCTTTGAACTCACTGTGTAGCCCAGACTGTCCTTGAACTCCCAGCGCTCCTCCTGCCTTAGCCTGCTGCCTGCTAGGATTACAGGTGTGGGCCACTACATCCTGGATTTGTAGTGATTTCTGGACTCAGACTACCTGCTTTTTAAATCTTGATAGCTATGGCTGTGTAACCTAAGCCAGGTGAATTTTAATATCCATGAGGTTTTGGTTTTTTTTTTTTCTTTTGCACTTGTAAAATGGGGGTAATAGTACTTATTTCCTAGGATTGTTTTGCAGGTAAATGATATCGAGTATGTTACTTATTATGTAGTTAGTACTGAGTACACTTTAGTCAGCAAGTGCCTGCTGGCTCGTGCCGCCCACCGGTGTGGGTCAGAGCCTCCCAGAGCGAGGCACGCCTGATGGCGCAGTAGTGCGCATGTTGAGAGAAGGAGAAAGAGTCCGAGCTGAGGGCTTCCCTTANGCCCGTACTTGCGCGCACTAGGAAGCTGTGCCCCCTTGTTCTGTTCTCTCCCAGGGCCTTTGCCTCAAGCCCTGCTTGTGCACCAGCACGCTGGGGTTGCAGCCACGGTGCTTACTTTAAAAAAAAAAAGCTACAGGAGTGATTTCCTTTGCAACTAGGGTTGAAAACTGCCAACTTGGAGCTATTCAATTCTAGTTTTCTAAAACTTTCACAATAAAATTATGAAAGTTCAGGTGATAATCATGTGACCATTTCAGTCTTCTGTCACTAAGTTGAAGTTGGTTGGTCGGTCGGTTGGTCTCTCTCTCTCTCGCTCTCTCTCCCTACCCCCCATGAGGAGTTGAAGTGAATTTATTTTTTAATATTTACTTTTCTTTCTTTCTTTTTTTAGTATTTACTTTTCTACAAGGGGTAGTGGTACATGCCTGTAATCCCAGCACTTGGAAGGCTGAGGCAGGAGGATCTTTACAAGTTCGAGATGAGCCTGGTGTCCAAAGTGAGCTCAAGGCCAGCCTGAACTGCATAGTGAGATCTTATTTCAAAAAGAGAATTT
>NDGN011360116.1:0-10721 GCA_002564285.1 Tympanoctomys barrerae | reverse complement strand
TTATGGTTGCAGTAAGGGTTAGGCTTACTGTTAGCATTAGGCTTACAGTTAATTTTGAGTTAAAAATAAGTTTCGGTTTAGGGTTAGGATTAGGGTTAGGCTTACGTTTAGGACTATGTTAGGGTTGTTTTAGGATATGATTAGAATTATGCTTAGGGTTATGGTTAAGATTTGAGTTATAGTTAGGGTTAATGTTAGGGTTATACTTTGGGTTAATGTGAGGGTTACATTTAGGCTTAGAGTTATGATTAAGGTTAGGGTTAGGGTTATGATTAGAGTTAGTGTTAGCGTTAATAGAGTTAGGGTAAAGGTGAGGGTTCCGGTTATTGTTAGGTTTAGTGTTACTGTTAGGGTTATGTTTAGCATTAGCTTTACTATTAGGCTTTGGGTTAGTGTTATGGATAGGGTTTTGTTTAGGGTTATTAGTAGGGTTAGGGTTACAGTTAGCGTTATTGTTAGGGTTGTGTTTATGGTTGTCATTAAGGTTACATTTAGAGTTACATTAGAGTTAGGTATAAGATTAGGGTTATGATTAGTGTTATAGTTAGGGTTAAGGTTTCGGTTAGTGTTAGGATTTCTGTTATGGTTAGGGTTATGGTTAGTGTTAGGTTTAGGGTTAGGATAAGTATTATGCTTAGAGTTAGGTTTAAGGTTAGAGTTCGGGTTAGGGTTAGGGTTAGATTTAGAATTTGGGTTAAGGTTAAATTTAGAGTCAGGGTTAAGATTAGGTTTACGGTTAAGGTTAGAGTTAGGGCTAGGTTTATGAATATGGTTAGGACTAGAGTTAGGGTTGTGATCAGGGTTAGAGTTAGATTTACCTTTAGGGTTAGGGTTAGGATTACATTTGTGTTTAGGTTTAGCGTTATGGTTATGTTTAGCGTTAGTGTTACATTTAGGACTAGGGTTACAGTTATAATTAGGGTTAGAATTAGGTTTAAGTGTAGGGTTAGTGTTATTGTTATGGTTAGGTTTAGGGTAACATTTAGGTTATATTTACAGTTGTTATTATTAGGTTTAGAGTTAGGGTTACAGTTAGGATTAGTGTTAGGTTTAAGTTTAGGGTTTGGGTAACGGTTAGGTTTAGTGTTAGGATTAGGTTCAGGGTTAGGATGAGGATTATGGTTAAGTTTGAATTAGGGTTAGGGTTAATCTTAGTGTTACAGTTGCTGTTATATTTAGGGTTACGTTTAGTGTTAGGTTTATATTTAGGGTTAAGGTTAAGGTTACTTTTAGAATTAGGATTAGGATTACAGTTAGGGTTATGGTTACGGTTAGGGTTAGGTTACAGTTAGAGTTATGGTAAGCATTAAAGTTAGGGTTATGTTTACAGTTATGGTTTTGGTTAGAGTTCAGGTTACAGTTAGGGTTAGGTTTAGGGTCAGTTTAGAGTTAGGATTACATCTAGGGTTAAGGTTTGAGTTACTGTTTTGTTTAGGGTTATAATTACAGTTATAGTTATGGTTGCAGATAGGGTTAGGTTTAGGTTTAAAATTGCAACTATGATTAGGGTTAGAGTAACAGGGTTAGAGTTATGGTTAGGCTTAGGGTTAAAATTAGGTTTAGGGTTAGTGTTATAGTAAGGTTTAGGGTTAGGTTTATTTTTCAGTTTTGAGTTGGGTTTAGGGTTATGTTTAGAGTTAGGGTTCAGGTTACTGTTACGGTTAGCTTTAGGCCTACTCTTATTGTTAGAGTTATGGATACGGTTACTTTTAGCTTTAGGTTAGGGTTACGATTTTGGTTAAGTTTAGGCTTACATTTAGATTACAGTTAGTGTGAAGGTTAAATTTAGGGTTTTGTTAGTAGTGTACAATTAGGGTAAGGGTTATGTTTAGGGTTACAGTTAGGGTTAGGTTAAGGGTTATGCTAATGGTTATGGTTATGGTTAGGGTTAGAGTTAGGTTTAGGGTTACCTTTAGGGTTAGTGTGAGGTTTAGAGTTAGGGTTGTGATTAGCGTTAACGTCAGGGTTACTTTTAGGGATAGGTTTAGGGTAAGGTTTACCATTAGGTTTAGTGTTAAGTTACAATTAGTGTTAGATATAGGGTTTTGGTTTGCGTGAGGATTAATGTTAGAGTTACAGTGAGTCTTAGGGTTAGGGTTAACGATACAGTTAGTGTTAATGTTAATGTTAAGGTTAAATTTAGGGTTAGGTTTATGGTTAGGGATAGGTTTATGGTTAGGGTTAGTTTTAGGGTTACAGTTAGGGTCAGGGTTAATGTTAGAGTTAACGTTATGATTAATTTTACATTAGTGTTAGGGTTACGGTTAGGTTTAGGTTTAGTGTAATGGTTAGGTTTAGGGTTACAGTTATGGCTAGGGATAAGGTTATGGTTAGGGATAGGGTTATAGTTAGGGTTTTGGTTACAGTTAGGTTTAAGTTTAGGGTTATGTTGAGGGTTAAGCCAAGGTTTATATTTAGGGTTATGGATAGGGTTACTGTCATTGTTAGGGTTAGGTTTAGGGTTAAGCTTACACTTAGGGTTAGGGTTAGGGTTACATTGAGTGTTAGGGTAGTGTTGCAGTCTATGTTATGGTTAGCGTTATACTTAGAGTTAGTTTTACAGGTAGAGTTACGGTTAGGTTTAGGATTAGAGTTAGATTTGTGTTTAAGATTAAGTTTGGGCTTAACGTTAGTGTTCGGTTTAGGGTAAGGTTAGGGTTATGATTAGCGTTAGAGTTAGTGTTAGGTTTATGATTATGGTTAGGGTCAGGGTTAATATTGCTGGTAGGGTTAGAGTTATGGTTATGGTTAAGGTTAGGTTGAACTCTTCAGTAAGGTTTAGGGTTAATGTTAAGTTAGGTTTAGGGTTAATTTAGTGTTACGATTAGGTTTATGGTTAGAGTTAGTGTTAGGGTTAAGGTAAGGGTTAGGATTAGGATTAGGTTAGAGTTACATTTTGGGTTAGGGTTAGGATTACTGTTAGGGTTAGTTTTCAGGATACCATTAGGTTTAGGTTCAAGGTTACTCTTCCGGTTAGGTATATGGATATGACTACAGTTAGGTTTAAGGTCAGGGTTACTTTTGACATTAGGTTATGTTTACATTTACAGTTAAGTTTAGTGTTATAGTTAGATTAGGGTTAGGGTTAATGTTTAATTTACTGTTAGGCTCGGGTAACAGTTAGGCTTAATGTTAGGATTACAGTTAGGGTAAGGGTAAAGATTAGGGTGAGGATTAGGGTTATGGTCAGGGTTATGGTTATGGTGATGGTTAGGGTTAGCGTTAGTGTTAGGGTAGTGGTTAGTTTTAAGGTTAGGGTTATTTTAAGGTTGGGTTAGGGTTAGGTTTAGGGATACCATAAGCTTTAGGTTTAAGGTTACAATTAGTGTTAGGTTTAGTGTTACTGTTAGGGTCAAGTTATAGATAAGGTTACACTTAGGGCTATGGTTAGATTTACAGTTAGGATTAAGGTTATGACTATGGTTAGGTTTAGAATTAGTGCAACGGTTAGGATTAGGGTTATGGTTACAGTTAAGTTTAGGGTTATAGTAAATGAGGGCTTTGATTACAGTTAGGTTTAAGCTTAGGGGTAGGTTTAGGGCTAGGGCTAGGTTACTGTCTGTGTAGGTTTAGGGTAAGATTATGGTTTGGGTGGCGTTAGGTATATGGTTAGGTTTAGTGTTTGGGTTACATTTAGGGCTTCGGTTAGGATTAGTGTTACAGTTAATATTAGGGTTATGTGTAGGGTTAGGGTTAGAGTTATGGTTAGGTTTATGGTTATGATTAGGGTTAGGTTTAGGGTTATGGTTAGCGTTAGTGTTAGGGTTACAGTGACTGTTAGGGTTAGGGTACGGTCATTGATAGGGTTAGAGTTATTGTTCATGTTAGGTTTAGGGGTAAAATTGCGGTTAGTTTTAGGATTAGGCTTAGGTTTATGTTTAGGATTAGGATTAAAGCTTAGTGTTAGTGTCAGGGGCAGGTGAAGGGTTAGGGTTAGGGTTAGTGTTAGGGTTAGGTTTAGAGTTATATTTAGGCTTAGGTTTAGTGTTAGGGGTAGGGTTAGAGTTATGCTTAGTATTACAGTTATGGTTAGGATTACGGTAAGGGTTAAAGTTAATGTTAGGTTAGGTTTAGTGTTATACTCATGGTTATGATTAGTGTTATGTTTAGGGTTAGTGTTAGGTTTATGTTTAAAGTTAGGGTTAGGGTTACAGATAGAGTTAGAGTTACGGTTAGGGTTAGGATTATGATTAGGGTTGGGGTAAGGGTTATGGTAAGGGTTAGGGTTAGAGTTAGGGTTGGGATTGTGATTACTGTTAGTGTTAGTGCTAAGGTTATGGTTAGTTTCAGTTTTATGTGTAGGGTTACAGTTAGGATTAGATTTACGGTTACAGTTATGGTTAGAATTATATTTGTGGTTAGGATTAATGTTAAGGTTAGGCATAGGGTTATGTTTATGGTTAAAGTTAGTGTTAGGTTTATGGTTAGTGTTACATTTAAGGTTAGAGTTACATTTTGTTTTTGAGTTAAGGTTAGGGTTATGGTCAGGGCTAGGGTTTGAGTCATGATTATGGTGAGGTCTATGGTTAGGGTTAGGTTTAGGGTTACATTTAGTATTAGGGTTAGGTTTACAGTTAGGGTTAGTTTAAAGGTTAAATTTAAGGTTAGGGCTATGTTTATGTTTAAGGCTAGGGTTCTGTTTATGATTTCACTTATGGTTGGCATTATATTTAGAATTAGGGTTAAGGTTAGGTTTAGGGTTAGTGTTAGAGTTAGAATTAGTTTATTTTTCCTGTTAGATTTATTGTTAGGATTACAGTTAAGGTTAGTGTTACAGATAGGTTTGGGTTATGGTTACAATTAGTCTTAGCATTAGGGTTAAATTTACAGTTACATTCAGGATTAGGGTTATGGTGAGGGTTACTGTTAGTGTTAGTGTTGCAGTTAGGATTAAGGTTAGGTTTAGGATTATAGTTTGAGGTAGAGTTATGGTTAGGGTTAGGATGAAAGTTACTATTAGAGTTAGGCTTAGGGTTATTGTTAGGGTTATGGTTATGGTTAGGCTTATGATTAGTGTTAGTGTTAGGGTTAGGGTTAGCATTTAAGTTACACTGACGCTTTGGATTAGGGTTAGGGTTATGCTTATTCTTATGGTTAGGTTTACACTAAGGTTTAGGGTTAGGGTTAGTGTAAGGGTTACCATTAGGTTTAGGGATAGGGGTAGGGTTTTGGTTAGGTTTTGGGTTAGGATTATAGTCAATGTTAGGGTCATTGTTAGAGTTAGGGTTAGGCTTAGGGTTAGGGTAACTTTTTGGGTTAGGTTTAGGGATATGGTTAGAGTTAGGGTTACATTTAGGGATAGGGTTAGACCTATGATTGGGTTTAGAATTACAGTTAGTTTTGGGTTAGGGTTAAATTTAGGGTTAGGATTAGGATTAGGGTTAAATTTATTGTTAGGGATAGGATTCTCATTAAGTTTAGGATTAGGGTTATGTTTAAGGTTAGGGTTAGGATTAGGTTTATGTTTAGTGTTAGTGTCCCATTTAGTGTTTGGGTTATATAACGGTGAGGTTTATGGTTAGGTTTAGTGTTAAGGTTAGTGTTAGGGTTATGGTTAAAGTTAGGTTTAGAGTTACCATAATAGTTAGGGGTTTTGCTATTGTTATGTTGGTATAAGGGTTAAGGTTAGGGGTAGGGTTATGATTTGTTTTAGGGTTATGGTTAGGTTTAGGGTTAGAGTTACTAAGGATTAGCGATAGCATTATGGTTATGGTTATAGTTAGGGTGAGGGTGATTGTTAGGGATACAGTTATGGTTATGGTTAGGGTTAGGCTTAGGGTTATGGTTATGGTTAGGGTTATTATTAGGGTTATTGTTAGCATGAGTGTTAGATTTAGGGTTAGGGTTAGCGTGTAGGTGACACTTATGCCTAGGGTTAGAGTTATGTTTAGTCTTATGGTTAGGGTTATGCTAAAGGCTTAGGGTTAACATTAGTAAGAGTTACAGTTAAGATTAGGGTTAGGATTAGTGTTACGGTTAGATTTAGGGCTAGAGTCAATGTTAGGGTTATGGTTACAGTTAGGTTTATGTTTAGTGTTAGAGTAACATTTTGGGTTAGGTTTAGGGATATGGTTAGAGTTAGGGTTACTGTTAGGGTTGTGGTTAGGCTTACGGTTGAGTTTAAGTTTATTTTGGGTTAGGGTTAAGTTTATTGTTGTGGTTAGGATTAGGGTTAGATTTATTGCTAGGATTAGGGTTAGGATAAGGTTTATGGTTAATTTTATGGTTAGGCTTAGGGTTAGGATCAGGCTTATGTTTAGGGTTATGGGTCGGGTTAGGTTTTGTTTTATGGTTATGGTGAGGATTAAGGTTAGAGTTAAATATAAGGTTAGAGTTGGCTTTACGGTTAGTGTTAGGGTTATGGTTACTTTTAAGGTTAGAGAGGGTTAAATTTAGGGTTAGGTTTACTTTTATGGCTCTGGTTCTGGTTCTGGTTACTGTTTTGTTTAGGATTAACATTAGAGTTGGGTTTAGGGTTATGTTATGTTTAGGGTTAGGTTTATGGTTAGGGTTAGGTTTAGGGTTAGAGTTAGGATTGTGGTTATTGTTAGGGTTAGGATTAGGGCTAAATTTAGGTTTAGGATTAGCTTTATGTTTACATTTAGGTTTGTTATAATTTATGTAATCATGTCCATTTTTGTAACTAGAACAGCCAGCTATTTTGTTATATAACTCTGTATGCTTCTGTTATAACCTAAGTTATTGACTTCATTTTGTAAGCAGAATAGCCATTCTATTATACATTTCTGTATGTTTCCACTGTAACCTCATTATTGAGACCTGTTTTGTATAAGCTGTTAGTTTGAACTCCATCTTGGTGGCTCAAGCCATCCATAGGACCTCTGAACACAGTTTGTTAATGTTCAAACTATTCCTTTGTTCTTAATCACAGATTGTTTAAAGCAATCTACTCAATGTATCCTGTGATCATCCCCCATATCCTAAGGTAATGATTAATTGTTCTAGGATATAACTCACTGTCCCCAAATTGTGTCAATATCCAATTTGTGACATCCCATGATCAACACCATGCCATAAAATTTAATTAGCTGTTCCTGAAAACTGTAACCGCATGTTGAAAGAATCTAAACTGTGTCCTGTAAGTGGACATTGAACTCTTTGCTTCATTCCCTTGTGCTCAAGTCACAAGACCTCCCCTTTGCAGTTTTCAGCCTTAAAATCCCTTGTATTTCCCCACCTGGGCGAGCACATACTTGGAGATGAGAGCACGTGCCTCTGCTGAGCTCATCTAATTAAAGCGTTTTTAAGTTGAGTGCGATTTTTGATTTTTAGGTTACAACATTTGGGGGCTTGTCTGCAATCCCTCCAACAGGTGATCACCCTTGGATTCAACCCTCATAACTTCTCCATCTCCAAGGATTTTTTGATTGGTGCCTTATCTTTCAGGAACCTTCTTTCATTTTGTGTGTATGTTTCTATGTTTGTTTTATTGTCTTGGCCTTGCATTTGTTTTGGGTGGACGGACAAAGGTGATTTTTTCTGCAATGGAATGGGATGCCCTCCATTTATTTGAGTTCTCCTTCTTGGTTTTAAGGTTTCATTTTATGAAGGCTTTTGGTAAAGCAGACCATTTTTTTTCTACTCTGGTGACTTTGTTGAAATAAAGCAGTCACAGAGACGTGAGATTGTCATTTGTCTTTGTTTTTGTTCATTCTATTTGTGTTTGTATGTCCTTCTTCATCCATCCACAATTATCATGGGACAAACGTCTTCTGTGTCACTAACACCCCTAACCTTGGCCTTTAACTATTTTGAAGATTTTAGAGAATGAGCCAAAGGATTCAGAGAACCTGTCTTTCTTGGCAAATTGTTGGCTTTTTGTGAACAAGAATGGCCCTCTTTTCTTGGCCTCCAAAGGGCACTTTTGTTCTCTCCACTGCTCAGGCCATTCGCCAAGTCATTTTTGACCTGCTTGTCCATCCAGATTGTATCATCTACATAGAAGTCTGAATTGACCTCATTCAGGATCAACCCACCTGGATTAAGAAATTTATCAAGGCTATGGACCATCACCCTATGGCCCCCTCTCCTGGCCCCCCTAGCTCCTCCAAAGAAACCCCTATAGCCTTCCCCAGGCCAGGATGAATCCCTTCTCCTTCCCCATCCATCTCCCTATCACACTCTTGGGATTCCCCGCTTACCCCCACTGAACGACTCTGAGTCAACATTCTCCACCGTCCATTGCTGGTCCCCCTTCCCCAGACTCATCTCCAAAAATCTGGGACATGCTAACCAGGTCCCTAACATTCAGGCTTGGATTGATCTTGTCCATGACACCCTGAAATGACTCAAGGTTTGCTCTTCTGGATGCCATTCCCAGACAACTGTCCAATTCCACCTGGTCACACTGGCAGTTCCAACTGATAAGAAGCTGATGTGACCTCCTGACCATCACCCTCAGAACCTGCTCATTCTGCCTGTTACCTGGCACACAGATTGATTCATTACGCAGTTGTTAAAATGTTGGTCAAAATGTGTTGGTAAATCTTAGCTAAAATATGGAAATGTTATAAAGTTATGATATTTCTTTAATGGGATATTTTATGACTGTTTTGTTCTCGTATATGTTGCATTTGAACTAGATGCTAAATGTACTAGTTTTCCTTGCTTGACTTTAGACAATACTGCTAGAGATAAGTTGTAAACTTAAAGCCTTTACTGTAAGGTGCTTAGGTAAACTTGTTCAGGCTTTTTAAATATTCCTTATAGAACTTGGACAAATAGTGGTTACTCTGCCAGCTAGTAAATGCTCTTAGCACAGCTGCCACTCTTTAAAGCAAAGGACAGGTTTCCTCAGCGGTTCTTTGGTGAATCCCCATGAAAGCTTATGGGTTATGGAATGTTGACCAGAGAAACTGCTGGATTCCTTTCTTGAGACATCTCTGGTTGTGTGAGCCAAAAGAAACCAAGAATACCTAAGGTGTTAAGATGTCCTAGCTGAAGGTTGACACTGGCTCCTAACCACTGAAAGCTCTCTACTTACCTATTGTACTTTTTTTTCTGCTAGTAGACTAGGAATTTTACCTTATCTCTTCCATAGAACACGTTAATGAGTCACTCTTTCAGAAATAAGGCTAAGACAGCTTGCAATAGTGATTATCAGGGAAAGCTTACATCTGCTTTTTGTGTTAACTAAGAGTAAGATCTTTGGCAGCTGTATTGTGTTTCTACGAATATGTAAAATGTGATGCTACATGATAAGAAGTTTCAACTGTGAGCTTCAAGTTTTAATCTTGTTAATTTGCTAAAAATATTTACCTAGGCAATTAGATGACTTGACCTTTTTATGCAATAGTTATGCTTCCTTCTTAAGACTCCTGTCACCAGAACAGTAGTCTTATGTTCAGATTTTGTTTGCCTTAAGAAAGTCAGTCTAGTATAAAAGTATAGGTGTGGGCTACAGGAGAACTAGTCAGTTCAGATGCCTAAGGCTGATGCTTCCTGACCTTGGGATCCTAAGGAAAAGATAGCCTTAACCATAGCCTCACCCACCATTACTGAAAGTAAGGTTTCCCCTATTTGAATTTCAAAAGGGTGGGCTTCTATAACAGCTGTAATCCAAGCCCTTAGAAGGCTATACCAATCCTTAGCTGATTTTATAAAAGATTTTCAAGGATAATATTTTTTTAGAAAGTAAAAAGACAGTTTAGAACTTCCACAGTTTATGTGACTTTTTCTCTGTGACCTAAAATACATGTCAGATCTTAAAAACCTTTAGATGACCCTGATAAGTACATTGATGTCTTTATAGGATTTATTCAGGCTTATAAAGTAGATTAAGAAACTATAATGTTAATCTTAAACCAAGCTTTTACTTCTATGAAAAGATAGGCAGCATGACAAGTTGATGTTGCATTTGGAGATAAATGTTATATTGTTAATTTTAAACAGTTAATTTTAACCAGAAGATAAACAGCCAGTTTATCTTGGTTTAGCTGTAACAGGAACTACCTGCTCCCACTGGAGCAGAAGCAGTCAGACCCCTGCTGGCCTAATAGCGAGGCAGGAAATTGTAATAAAAATATTTTCTTGTATAAATTCTTGAAGATCTAAAGACAACTAAGACCAAGCCTTTAGTTATTAAATTTCAGCTATTTTCCAGGAAAAATATAAACACCCATCTGATTTCTTAAAATGTTTAATGAAAAACTGGTAAAGTATATTTCTTGAGATGCTAATTCAGTAGGGGGACAGATTACACTTACAGATAAGTTCATTACTCAGCCAGCTTCAGATATTAAGAAAGAGCTACAAAAGATAGCTTTTGCTCCAGACAACTCACTTGATACTATATAGGGCATTAAGGAAACAATGTCCTATCATCAAAACTGGGAAAATAAAAAATAGGTAGAAAAAGCAAAGAGACCAAAAATGGCTGCCTTTGTTGTGGCCTCCAAACAGACCCTAGGTCTGATCCTCTAGGCTCCAAGAAGAACTCACCAACAATGAGGTTCCTATACTACTGCTGTGAGAAGCCAGGTGATTGTAAGAGGGACTGCATTAAGAGGCTCACAAGCCATGCCCTGACTGCCAAGGCAGCCACTTAAAGTGAGACTGCACTCTGAGGCAGAGGCCTCAGAACTCAGACTCAGCTTCCCAGATGGTCCAGTAGGACTAAAGGACACTGGGCCTGCCTACTCCCTCTGGCCAGACTGTCATCTCTACCTGTCATCTCCATGGAGGAGCCCTGAGTAATCATG
>NDGN011360067.1:0-11368 GCA_002564285.1 Tympanoctomys barrerae | reverse complement strand
CTCAAGTCCGCATCTTGTAGAGCAATTAATCACTAAGAAGAATGTATGCAGTGTGTTAATTATCGAAACTGTCCTAATGATTTGATTTGAAACTGTCTAATTGCTATTTATCAATACAATTATGTAGAAAAAATTTTTTTAAAAGTATGAAGACAAAAAAAAAAAAGACTATGTCAGCCAAATAGCTCAGTGGATTAAAGCACCTGCTATGGCAGACGCAGGGGCCAGGAGTTCTACACCCGGGCCTGCCATGCTGGCCCCACCGCCAGGGCACGCTGAGGTGGCAATTGAGACTGGGTGTGGTGGTGTGTGCCTATAATCCCAGCACTTGGGAAGCTGTAAACAGGAGGATCACTATGAGTCTGATCTATGCAGTGAGATCCTGTAGACCCTGTAGACCCTGTAGACCCTTGTCCTAAAATACAACTATGACCTCTAATTGACAACTTGAGGACACACGGTGTACTTACACACTGTCACAGTCCTTGCAACACTCCACTGTTGGGAGTTCAAAGGCCCGATGGGGAGTGGAGGTTGGCACAGGACCTTAGGTTGGTAAATGAGGCGGTAGAGCCCATTCACCCAGTGGCACCTAACCCATACATTCTCCCTTCTCAGATCCCAGAAGATGCTGGTTGGTTTTCAGGGTTAGACTGAAAAGAAGCCTTCTTTTGTATCCTTTACGTACAGATTCCCAGTTTCTTTTTGCCTTTGAAATCCTTGCAACCAGGCTCTCAACTGACATAGACTGCTTCCTAAATGGTCCTCATCTTTTTGGGGCAAGTGATGTCCTGTGACTTGACATATTCTGAATTTCTCCAGGTCACAGTACTGGAACATGGAGATGATGTGCTGTTACGTTTCTGCTCAGATGAACTCTCTAGCCAAGGCTCCCATGCTCTGCTGAACTTTCTAGCAGACAGAGGTTATAAGGTCTCGAGATCTAAGGCACAAATCTGTAGCTTTGAGGTAAAATACTTGGGCCTTATCACATCTAAGGGAACCTGAAGCCTGGGAGAAGAGAGTTAACCCAGTCCTGTCCTTCCCTTCCCACAGCCCAAGATTCTAAAACAGCTCAGGGGATACCTAGGAATTACAGGTTTTTGTTGCCTGTGGATAGCAGGGTGTGGTGAGAACACACAACCCTTATATCAGCTTATAAATGAACTGCAAAAGGCAGATACTCCTAATTTAACCTGAGAACCTGACTCCAAACTGCATTCCAGAAGCTTAAACTAGTGCTTCTGAATGTCCCAGCAGTAAGCCTCCCTACAGGACACTGTTTCAATCTGTATGTTGACAGAAGGCGGGGCATGGCTTTGGGAGCGATGATGACCCCTGGACTGAGGACCTGCTCAACAGTCTGGAGGGTATCTGAGTCATCAAGCAGACAAAGCGATGGGCTGTGTGCCTTAGAGCTGTAGCTGCTGTACTTCTTCTGGTCCTGGAAGCATTCAAGCTGACTAGGCAAAGATCTCACTGGATATACAATATACACAATGTGGCAGGACTTCTCTCTTCCAAAGGGAGCCTAAGTCTATCAGACAAGTGACTGTACTTCTAGAAGGACCAGCCATTCAAATAAAGACATGCTCCTCCTTAAACCCTGCCACTTTTCTACCAGAAAAAGGAGAAATTGAGGCCAAAAGACACGAATACAATCAGGTGATATGTACACAACCAGAGAAGACTTGTTAGACACACTGATTTGAGCCTCTCCTGGGATGGCACAAAGAAAAGACAAGGTGTGCAGTTGCGACTCCATATCAGACACTTGAAAGTTCCTCACTTGTCCCTGGGACGAGTGCCCAGCTAGCAGAACTCATATCTCTAACAATGACTTTACAACTCAGTGAAGGACAGAAAAATAATTTTTTTGTGTGGAACCAGGGATTGCACTCAGGTCCTTACACTTGCCAGGGAAGCGCTTATTCCACTGAGCCATCTCCCCGGCCCATTTTTTGTTTGTTTGTTTGTTTTTTTGGTGGTACCAGGGATTGAACTCAGGGCCCTACACTTGCCAGGCAGGCGCTTATTCTACTGAGCAATCTTCTAGCCCATGAATATTTATTTTGATGATGATTATAAGGCAAAAAAGATATCACTCCTATTCTCATTGGCCTAACTCTGTTAATACTTGTGATACACAACCCCTGCAATGTATATACTTTACAGGTCAAGGACTGGTTTATAATGGACTGGTTTGATCATCCTGGAATTGCATGGGAAGGTCCAATTGGTACTCATTGGTCCTATGGAACCAATTTGTGGCCCTGGTTACTGCCTGGATGGATAGAGAGATGCATGCTGGGACTTATGTGGTTCCAAGGCAGGAGTGTCAAAAATAACAATTAACCTGCAAACTTACCCCATCTATAGCACTGACAGTCCACAAGTGTGTTTCACTGGTATGATCATTTGACTTTTATATTTATTCCTCCCCTAAAATTAGAGGATGTCATTTAACACATCAAGGCCTTGAACAGCTATACTCAATAGGCCTGAAACAACACCTTGGATGGTCTTTCTCTCTCAATGAAGAAGTAAAATTAAAGAGCAAGTCTTCCTCTAAAATCAGATGATGTTAGACATAATAATAGCAGCACAGGGGAATACTTGTGCAGCTATAAAAGTGAATGCTGTGTGTACATTCCTGAACCTTTGGTTAATATGTTGATGGAATGTTAATGACAGGTTAATGCTATGCTGAATTCTGAAATTCCCTAACCTTTTCTTTACCCTCTTTGTGGAAGGCTATTACTGGCTTTTCCTGGTGGAAACACTTGTTGGTTGTATTCATAACAGTCTTGTTGATTTTCTCATCTGGCCCATGTATACTTAACTGTTTCTTTGGCCTTGTCTCCTCCAGACTTAAAGCTATAAGCCTACCCAAGATGAGAGCTCATAGCATCTATCAGAGACCTTTAGATAGATCCTCTGTGGGGTTTTTCTGACTGCCAATCACAGTTATGACCCCCTTCAGCCAGAGTAGCCATGACAATCATTGTCCCTTGCCTTCTCGTGGCAGTTATTGCTTCTTCAGAGGGGGGCAATATAGACAACTAAGTTCTGAAGAAATATTATAGGCAATCAGACAGGGCTAGGCCCCAGAGGCAGCCAGTGTAGAAGATGAGAAGATATTACAACTATGACCCGAGGTGCATCTGCTGAAGGCCAGGCCGCAAGATAAGGATAGGGTGACCAGGCCTACATGCCTCCCCAAGGATAAGCAATAGACTATAATTGGTATCACCTGGTTCAATAGTCTACATGGACATCAGTCACCCAGGTGGGTGACCAGGACCACTTGACTCATCTCTACCAAGAAAGGTCCTTGTTCTTTCTGTGTACACATGCTATGTGACTTGCTCCCCATTGGATCAACATTATCTAGGCGACTATGCTTGTTATCTTATTGGCTGATCACAGTTTTGTCCCTCATTGTACCCCCTTGTGACTTTGTACTCACCTCGTGATTTTGCTCTCTAAAAACTTCTTCCGAGAAGTGGGCTCATTGGCAACCCACTTGTGGGTCCTATGCCGAAAGCGTCTCTCAGGAGCTCTTTCTCTCAATAGTTTCCCTACTCTTAACATCCGCTGTTCCTTAGTATTCATTCCTTGATTTCGGGGAATACAAATGATGTATCTGACATCCAGCAGGTTGGGTGTTGCGTTTATTTCCCCTATATGCTTTGGAGGTCCTACATCAACGTGGCCACAGGAGTACAGGCTGAGCCAGAGCTGAGCTGGGAGAAGTCAGTGAGAACAGAAAGGCTCTGCAGGAGAGCTGGAGTTCAAGGCCTGAGGTCAGACCCTGCGGTGCCTTTGAACAGAGCTCCTCGCTGGGAGCTTGGCAGGCCCGCCTGGCTCTCTGCACAGCTGTGGCCCTAATGTCTGCTGGACAGGAAGTGGATGGAGCAGAGGAGGCTGAAGGAATATGCAGAGCAGGCTGTTCTGTTCCCCGCCGCAGGGACCCATTTCCTGCCCATTCCAGGAGCCCCAGGTTCCAGGCCAAAACTCCAGTGTGTTTTTAGCTGGGGCCAAAAAGACTGACCAAGAGAAAAAACAAGTATGAAAAACACTTGGTGGAGTATGGGTAAAAAAGATGTTTTGGGAAGGAGAGAGTTCTAGAGTATCCAGGAAAGATGTTTCAACCCAGAGTCCAACTCCAGGATTTTTTTCATATCTACCTGATGTATAACAGAAAATCATGTTCAAGTTGATCTGGGTCCAATTCCTAAGTCTAACAATCACTAGCTGTATGATCAATTCACCATCCCAAACCTCTTTTCTCATCAGAAAAATGTGTAAAATGATAAAAAAAAAAACTTATACAAAATGCTGAACACATAAATAAATACCAGCTTCCTGTCCTGTCTGCTAAAATTATAAAAAATAGACTTTAAAATCCTCAAAAAATTCATATCCTTCGGAAAAGGGCTATAATAGTGTTGAAGAGACCAGACTTCAATAGACTGTTTGAATAAGCTTCCCATGATGCTTGTGTTGTGGTTATCCCAAGCCTCCCAAATTGTCTAGGCTTTTGTCATTTCTAACTATAACAAAGGGCTGATATCTGCCTCACAGAATGAGTGTGAAGGACTCAAAATGCCCGGAAGAGGAGGAGAGCATTAGACACGTGAACCTGCACTGGTGTCATTCACTGCTATTCTTAATATTATTATTATTATTATTATTATTATTATTATTATTTATTTTTATGTATTTTAGTATACGGTCTACAAGGTCTCACTCCACAGATCAGACTCAGTGATCCTCCTAAAAAGCCTCCCAAACGCTGGGATTACAGGCGCACAGCACCACGCCCAGTCTCAGTCGCCATCTCATTGTGCCCTGGGAGTGGGGCCAGCACAGCAGGCCAGGGATCGAACCCGGTCCCTGCGCCTTGCCTTTCAGGACTCATGAGGCTGCATCAATTTCAGCGAGCTGTACAAAACTACAAAGACTAGTCCCGAGTTGTGGTATCTTCCTCCTCCTTAGGCAAAGCGTACATTGGAGTTGCTTAATATCAGAATTTAAAGGGCTCAGTAGGTCTCTTGGGTCACTCTATTCCCACCCTCCTCCTTGCCCATTTAGCAAACTTCAGTGTAATGAAAGTCTAGGATGAAGGGGGGGAAAATGGGTCTGAACAAAATAGACAAACCCTGAGTCCCCAGGAAGAAAGATGACAGCGACCCCAGCACACAGCACGCCTGGCAAGGGAAAGGCAGAAAGAATAAAGGAGCACAGCACTGCCTCTGCCTGGCTCCTGGCTGCAGCCTCAGTGCTTGGCAAACAGAGATGTCCTTGGTCTCTGTGTTGCTGGCAGGGATTTTGCACCTCTCTGGAGTGCCAGGCAAATGCCAGTTGGAATTGTCACACTTCCTGGGGAGTGCCAACTAGACTCAATTAGGGCTCTGCTGGGTAAACCCCCTGCAGGTGCTGCTGGGCTCACTGATGACAAAGCTTCGTGTCAGCATGGGACCAAGCGCAGGCTGCATCTGAAAGGGCTCCCTCCCCGAGTCGCAAAGCACTTGGAAGACTTTGTTCCCTGGGCTACCTGCAGTGGCCGGCCGGGGTGGGAAGGATGGTGTCCAGGGTGCAGATTAAGTCACATTCCCTGAGGTCACCCAGACACAGAGCCATAGCCTTATTAATTTTCTGACCCATTTTCATGCACAATGGATAAAAGTTATTATGTACCAGCTCCTGCATTTAGGACAGGCCTGGTACATAAGAGACCTTAACACGTTTTTGATGAGTACATGAGCTGTGACAGCAACAGAGACCTTGTATTCAAGAACTCACAAGCCAGTATCATGAGTCGGCCATGCCTGCAAGCCCAGCTACTGGGGAAGCTGAGGCAAGAGAATCACAAACTCAAGGCCAGGCAGGGCAAGTCAGCAAGACCCTGTCTCAAATAAAATATTAAAAAAGAAGCCAGTGATCTCAATACTCTGGAAGGCTGTGACAGGAGGATCACAAGTTTACACCCAGCCTGAGCAACTTAGCAGAAACCTGTATCAATTAAATTTTCTAAAAAATTTGTAAAGGGTTAGGGAAGTAGCCCAGCATAAAAGGCCTGGCTGGGTTCAACCGCTAGTGCTACAAAATAATATTAACAGCAACAACAGAATAAGTGGCTGAAAGTCTGGCTTAGTGGTAGAGGGACAGAGACAGAGAGATGGAGATAGAGACAGAGATCACAAAGAACATGGTATTTAGATGTGGTTGCAACTACAGGTACGAAAAGAGAAAATTCCTGAACTCTTTGAACCTCAGTTCTTTATCTACAAGTGGGGGGTGGGGGTGTCCCTCAATGATCTACCAGAAGGATTAGCTGAAATAATGCATGTAAACCTCTTAACAATGCCAATAACACAGTGAGCTCTGGCTCTAAAGAGCTGGTCGGGACAAAGCTGACACAGTCATGACACAATCAGAGAGCACTAGAGGAGCAAAGGACAAATTCCTGGGCCCTTAACCTGTCAGTCATTAAAAGCAGGATGTAGGTTTGTTTCTAAGATAGACTGGGACTCTTAGACTGTACCAATAGGCTTAACTAATTTTTAAAAAGAGAAAGAGGGGCCGGGGAGATAGCTCAGTAGAATAAGCGCTTGCCTGGCAAGTGCAAGGGCCTGAGCTCAATCCCCAGCTCTGCCAAAATAAATAAAATAAACATGAGAGAGAGAGAGAGAGAAGAGAGAGAGAGAGTGGGGGGAGAGAAAGAGAGGAGGGGGGAGAGATAGACAGACAGAGAGAGAGAAAGAATAGACCAGGACTTAAAACTACTTTACTTTATTTAGTTCAGTTCAGTTTAGTTTTTAATAGAAATCATGACTCTTGGATCTACCAATGCCCAAAAGATAACTAAAAACAAAACAGAGCTTAAACTTCATTTTATGAATCTCTGAGCCGAATCCCCATCAGCTCTCATGTAGGCCTGCTAGTCATTTATGCAGTGTCTAAAAGTTGGCAAAACAAGATTTGTTAGCACTAAATTCACCTATTCTATCTCATCGCCCATCAAGACTGAGAACGCTTGTACCGGGAAGTCTCGGTTGCCCCAAACCTGTGGTCTCCCTGGATTCCACCATTCCAGCAGAGCCTCACGTGGCTGAGACCGCCCTTCAGGACCCGACAATTCCTTCCACAGAAACCAAATTGCTCCGTTCGTGAGGCTTCCTCTGGAGCTACACACCATGCCCAGCATAGGGACTGGCCGGACTGCAGCCTGGATGCACCACATAAAGCTGATCTCTGCCCATCTGATCTTCTTCACCAATGTGTCCCCTCCAGGGACTACTCAAGTTGGAGTCCTTTCTTCATTTTTCTCTTGCTTGCAAATTAAAGCTTTTTTCTATAAATCCACATTGTCACTTTAGCTTTAGCTTTTATCATCGGTAAAGGCAGGATGTACACATCAACAAGTGGCAAGGCCATAAATACTGGGCCCCCCTCGCTCTCTTCTGGCCACGCCCCTTCTCTCAGTCCTGCCTGCTAGCTTCCTCCTGCATGGTAGACCTGAGCCAGACGCTTGGCTGGTCTTTCTAAGCCTTCCCTCTACTTCCCCTCCTGTCATGCAGCACAGCCCTTTGGTTCCAGGTAAGTCAAGAGGCTTATAATTCAAGAAACAAAAATTCACCCTGTAGGGCCTGCCGCCTCCTCGCTGTGTGCTGCAGTTACTGGGCCATGCAGTGAGGAGGCTGCACTAGGTGATCT
Organism: Tympanoctomys barrerae; assembly: GCA_002564285.1. NCBI lineage: Eukaryota > Metazoa > Chordata > Mammalia > Rodentia > Octodontidae > Tympanoctomys > Tympanoctomys barrerae. The sequence continues at coordinate 3,646 of NDGN011360067.1, read as the reverse complement.
CCGGGGTGCCGCCCGCCTCAGCTGCTCTGGCATGCCTTTGGCCTCATGCTCTTTGGAGGTAAGCATGAGAAATGGGAGTGAAGAAGGACAAGCTCACACCGCTCCTGCAGCAGCCAGAACCATGGCTGACCCTATGGGCGGGCGTCTAAAGGCTGCTGCTGGGAGTCATGTGGTCCCTGAAGTCAAAACAGAAAACATAGCTCTGCTAGAGAATGGCCCAGTTTCTGGATCAACCCACATTCTGCCACAGAGAAGCCATGCCTCTGTGGGACCTGAGTTCCTAAGGGTTCGGAGGAACTAACTGTGTGTCCTTCCCTGGTCTGTTCACCCCCACAGAGCATTAGTGACTTTTCCGCTTTCATTACTGGGAATTGAATGCAGGGTTTTGCACTGAACTATATACCCAGGCTTTGTTTATGTTTTATTTTGAGATGGGATCTTGCTAAGTCACTGAATCAGCTAAGCTGGGCTCAAATTTGTGAATCTTCCTGCCGTAGCCTCCCAGAGTGCTGGGGTCACAGGTGTGCACCACCACACCTGGCTGTGAGTGCCTAGCTTAACTGTGCAGAAGCCACGTGACCATCTTCCAAGCACGCACACCACCCGACCTTGAAGGCACTGCACCCACAGAGGAGCATCTCAGCACCCCCTCAGCACCCAGCAGGCAGAGGCCGGGCGCCGGGCAAAGTCACACACCCTGGGGCTGGAGCTTACCCACGCTCCACCAACTTGGCCAGCTCTCGGGATGGCTGCCACAGAGGAGAAGAAGAGACACCTGTCAGAGGCGAGGCCTGTGCTCCACACCCTCCGACCTTAGCAAGCAGCATTGTCCTGCTAGGCTGGCTGCAGCAAAGGGAATGCGTAGAGTAACAGAAGAAGAGACACCTCTGGGAAACTTAAGACCAGCTTCACTAGGCCAGGAGGGACTAGGGACAGGGGACCAAAGCAGAGGTCACATGGGCAGAGAGAGTGGTATACAAGGGAGAGAAAATGGGCTTGGTTGGAAATGCAAAAATGCAGAAATGAGGAAAACGGGTAGGTGGGGTGGGAGGGAATACAGCCTCTGAATAATGTTAGTGACAGTCGCAGTCCCTAAGAAATATCCCTAGGTCTCAGCCCCCAGGGGCGGACACTGTAGACCCATAGGCCACTGCTCACCAATGTACGCAGGAGGAAGGGCACATCACCATCACCACAGACACCCGGGGGGCTCCCCAGTAGAGCCCAGGAAAGCCTGCAGCTCAAGCACCACCCCCTCCCCATGGCAGCGCTGGTTTGTACCTTCTTACCTGGGGATCCCACAGGCGTGTGAGGTCAGGGTACAGGTAGAACTGAATTCCTTTGGCGGCCCCAGGCAGTGTCACCCCTCGGATCAACAGGACCACCAGCATGAGATAAGGGAAGGTGGCTGTGAAGTACACCACCTGGTCAGGGCAGGTAAGAGATCCGGAAGAGTGGTCAGGCCATGTGAGGGAGGAAGGAGGGGCCCAGAAGCCATCATTGGCAGCAGGCAGGAAAACAGATATTCCCTCCACCCAAGGGCAGGGGAGCCGAGGGACCCCCTCCTGGGCCTCTGTCTTCCCTGCAGTTGTTCTGGTCCATCTCCCCTCCCCCTCTCCTCCCTCCAGCTCAGAACACTAGCTCTACCCACACACATTCAGTATTTGTTGAGTGTCTGAATGAACTTAATTGTTCTCCTAGCAAGTATGTGGAATTACAGCAAGGGTTGTCATGTGTGGAAATATCTCTAACCCACAGCCTCTTCCTCACAGAGTTTAGGAGCGTAGCACAACCAGGCAGCCAGATTAAGATGGAAGCTTCAGCAGAGGCCTGCAGGGCTTGAGTCCAAAAGCGCTCAGATGCCCTCTAATACCTCAGATAGTCTAAGGCAAAGAGACCCCAACACTCTTGAGTTGGTGAAGAGTCATGCTGAGGTGAAGAGTGTGACAGGCGCTCATTACCCACAAAACTATTCTGTGAGATAGAGGCTACAGTGTGTTCACATAAGCGGCACATTCCATGGCACACTCTGCAGGTGTCCTTCCAGGCTTTCTCTGTCCCACTTTACTTCCCAGAAGTAGTTGGGACAGAATCCAGGAAAGGCCCAGGATCAAGGAAGGGGACCACCTAAAATCTTTGCAGGGTCGTTCCCCTCACTGAGCCACACCAAGGGGCACCTGGAAGCTCTCCTGAACAGACCTTGCCCGTGGACTTGACCCCCTTCCAGATGCAGAAGTAGCAGATGACCCAGGCGAGCAGGAGGCACAGGACCAGCTCCCAGCGCAGAGCCCCCAGGTGCTGGATGCCATCAGAGATCTTCAGGACCCGCTTCCTGGGAGAGAAGCATCAGACCTGCCTCACTTTGGCCTCCAGCCTTGGGTCTTCTTCCTCCCTCCCTCTCTCCCCACCTCCCTCCCTAACTTCCTTTTCTCTTTCTTCTTTCTGCAGCACTGGGATGGACACCAGGGCCTCCTTGCACAAGCTAGACAAGCACTGTGTCACAGATCTACCCCCCAGCCCTGAGCCACAGTTGTGGAGCCCACCAGCTTCCAGTCTACTCTTGTCTAACGCCTGTCAGATCTGTGAAGCTTCCTCTGCCCAGGGATGAAGCTAGGCATAAAACTGGGTGAACATAAACTGCCCAGGAGAATGTCCCCCGAGGCCTGGTCTAACATGGGGAAGGATGTACAAATGGCCATTCTCTCAGCCAGGCTTACAGGACATTTTGATATGTGGAAGGGAGCCACAAGAGGCAACAGAGCAGGAGCAGGGAAGGTGGCCAGGAGTGTGGATGCACACACGTGTACTCCCTAATGTGGGGAGAGGGCTTCACGGGCATCTCTGAAGCCAGCCCCCTGCTAAGCACATACACAGCACAACGGAACCCTCAGGTGCAGGCTGGGATAGAAGAAAATGAAAATTCCCCTTTGGCCCACTGGGAATCCACCCCTCTCTGACTTTGGAACACACAGCCCACATTCAGAAGGAAAGAGGGTCTCACTCACTCCCAGAACTCGATGACAGGGGAGGTGGCATTCTCGGAGGTCACATTCAGGGAGCCATTGGTCTTCTGGAACTCCACACAGTTCTCTACTCCCGGGTCCCCGGAAAGAAGAAAAAGACATGAGCCAACAGTCACCTCAACAGGGCTGGACGGATAGGAGAATGGAAGGGCGGCATCCAGGAGCTCTACCGGCGTCTGTGCACCCTCCTCCCGTGTGCTCAAGGCCGCTGACCCACCTCACCTCCCCACACGGACATACTGTGAGCTGTGTTTGCATGCATATTCTCACTAAAGCATGGCCTGATGGCCCTAGGGGAGATGCTGCACATGCCAGCTGCTTCCAAGTCAGCAAATCTTTCCAGGACACTGTCCCGGGAGGAGTCACAGCCTTGGCAAACGGGACAGGCCTCCAAGGAAACGATACAGCAGAGTGGCCAAGAGCTCGGTCCAGGGTCAGAGCCCTCTGGCTCAGATCCCAGGGCTCTGGGAACCAAATGTGTGGCCTTGAGGAATGCGGCAGGCAGAAAACTTGGGAAGGAAGAGCCCCCGTTCCCCCTCCTTCCTCTCGGGCAGCTTGCAAGGACCCCGGGACCCATGTGGGGTTATTTCAGGGTTTTGGCCCTCGCCTCTGGTCACTCGAGT
>NDGN011360066.1:0-10820 GCA_002564285.1 Tympanoctomys barrerae | reverse complement strand
GCCTTCCTGCAGGGAGACGTGGGTGCCTTGGCCTGACTCATCATGTTCCATTTAGCCAATTAAGGGAACGGTTAGCTCTGTGTGTGCAGTGGAGCGGGGCACACTTGAGGGCTGAACAGAGCAGGGCGAGGGGCTTCATTAACCAAGGAAAGTGGCTTGCTCGTCCTCCACACCCCTGAAAACTAATCTCACCAAGTTCTCAGCAAGACCACCATACAAATTTACCCTCAAAGTAGCAGGTGCTCAGTCAGTCTTTACTGGCTTGCATTGTATGTATGGAATCGGAAAGAAAGGAAACACGAAGGGGGCGAGATTAAATTCTCCCTTGATCCCGAGAAGACAGAAACTACCTTTCTGAGTTAGCATTTTTATTCATATAATAAATATTCACAATAAGCTTCCATAAAGTGAAAAAAATATAAATAAAACTCAGAATTTAGAAATTGAAAACAGGAAGAACTATATAGGAGATAGGTCTTTTCCTACAATGCGCTAAATTTTATGAAAGAAAGAACCTCCAAATCTGAGAAAGGTTGACTGAAGAATTAATGTTTAGATGGCAGTAGGATTGCACAGAATTTAAGAGATAGTGACGGCTACAAAGGACTACCAATAGGTAAGAGAAAATAGAGTGGTTAGGAAAGCAGTTGGCAAATAATAATTTTAAAGTTCTCGATAGTAAGTATCTTACATGCTGTGGGCCATATGGTGGTGTCCGGTAGGACCAGTATTTTGTGGCATGAAACCTGCTATAGAAAAAAATAACAGTGCTTAGTTTTGCTCCAATAAAATTTTCTTAGCTGGTAGCCTGCTGGATTTGACCACTATTTGAGGAGTCTTGGTTTAGGATATGTCAAAAAATCTATATAACTAGGTTATGGGATGTAGGCTATAGAACAAGGCCGAGAGAAGAAGCTCCTAAATGCATGTGAGTAGACATGTAGGCCAAGGAGTTGATACCTTTCCTGAAGAAAGTGGATATTAAGACAATAGAACAATATGATCACCATCAGCTCTTCCAGGAATGAATTTGGGACCAACCTTCAAGGAAAAATTATAAATATGGAGATAAAGAAGACCTATCACTACTAAATAGACTAAAAGTTAAGTGAAAGTTCATGATTAAAGGTAAAAGGAGAGAACTATGACACTGATTTATTGTTTATTGACTTTAACAGAGTAGAATAAGAGTCTCTACAGAAAATAGTAGATGAATCATAAAATCTTGAGAATGAAACTTGGGAAAATAAAATTTCTTAAATTTCAGCTTGAAAATGAGCATAAACATTTAAAATTTTAAGACAAACATTACATGAATAGGAATTCAAAATCACTGATGATGAGAAAATGCGCATTTAAACAATGAATTGCATTTTATCCCTTAGATTTTCAAAATTAAGAAGTGATCATGAGTGATACTTGCAATGTAGGAATTCAAATTCTTGGTGTACTGTTAATGAAAGTATAGCTTTTCATGACCTAACAGGGCAATCTCACAGTTTTTACGAAAATCTGTCATGCTTCTTCACTCTAGAATTTAGTAATTCTATTCCTGAGTTCATTTCATTTCATAGAAGGCCACTGTTATGTTTTGTATTTGCCCCCACAAATCTTCATGAAGTCATTGAGGTGTAGTTCTACAGTTTGTGATTAATTCATAATCTAAGGCTTGGATTATGGGTGTGAGTACTGCTGGGATTATGGGTGTGAGTGCTATACTCAGCCTGGGGCCAGTAGCCTGAAAGAGAGGGAGACAGACTTGTTTTCTGTTGCCATTGTTGCTGCCACTCCTCTCATTTTCTCTTGCTCTTTGCTGCTGTCATGAACTGCCACCCTCAGCCATGTGCCACTCATCCTTGGAGCCAGCTGTGTATGGAATGAAACCTCCAGTTACTGTGAGCTAAATACACCTTTCATTCCTTCATTTTGGTTGTCAGATATTTGTCCGAACAATGACAGAAGAATAACTGAAACAGTCACATGTAATAATTATGGGAGAAGTAGGAGATATTCATCAAATTATCATTTATGGAAGCAGGCAGTGTGGCTGATCCAAGTGCTTACATATGGAAAATGGCTAGTGGGATCAGTACGTAGAATATAGGGCACAAGTGTGAATTTTGAACCCATCACTGCATTCCTCATAAGATCTTTGTCAGTGGGCCCTTCCTATGAAAGGATTGTGCTCACACCTAGTTCTTGGAACCCTTGGACATGAGACTTAGCTTGACCATCAGAGTATGAGTGGTAGTGACATGAACCTTTTCAAAGCAAAAATTTCAGGAAATGCATCAGAGTTCTGCACTCCTCTCTTTCTACCCTTTGGCTGGCTATATCCTAACACGAGCTCCTCCTCAAGCTTCATCCCCGGGGGGAAGTGCAGTTAAAGCAAGGATGCAGACTACATGTAACACAATTGAGAATTAAACTTTGAATTTAAGTTACTGAAAAACGGGTGATGTGTTCTTATTGTAGTTCAGCTTCACAGAAGCTGGCAATACTATGTGGGCTGCCGTGCGGCACTTAGATGAAACTACTTAAATGCTCCCAGAAAATGTGTTTGGATCTATAATAGTTAATGAGGAGAGCAAACAGTGAGTTCTCTAACATGCAAGATGTCTAATTCAATATTAATTGAGTAAATTAAAACATATATGCATCAAACTACACATATTATACCAATTCAATGAAAAATATAGATAGGTGAGTAGATTTGCCTATAAAATCTAAATGAGAATGGGGAATAAAGGTAAAGATATCCAAACAATAAATGAATATTACTCTGTTCATGAGTATGTGCATATCCAGTAATGTACTTCAAAAGTGAGGGGATATTACACATGTAGATAGTAACCAGAAGTAAAATTAATCCAGCCCTCTGAGTCTGAGGACAAATAGAGGAAACAGAAAAAATACTAGAGATGGAGAGACAGAGAGGAAAGAACATAACTGTAGGCAAGTTAGGAAAGAACGATGTTTCATAAGTACATAGACACTTGACAGTATTGAAATGCCACGGAAGGTAAATGAAGATAAGAATTGACAAGTGCTTGTTTTTGTCATTATAAAGTCATTAATGCAGTCCTGTGATTCTGTAATTGTGGGTATTATGAAGCACAGGGCTGCTCCGGGATGGAAACTCGGAGGCCATTTGTCAAGGAGCCCTGTAATTGCATCTGTCACTTCTTCCTGATCTTCCTGATGAGAGAAGTGATTTCCGGCATTGTGTGTTTGTTTTATTGGAGAAAAGAAAACGTGTTTTCACTGCTTTTGTGGGGGCTGCACCTTAGAGGCATTGGCCAGTGTGGAAGCATTGCTCCAAGTCTACTTGGCATTCAATAAAAATTGTCAGATCATTGTTGGTGTAGTCTCTAAAGGTTACGGCTCATCTCATTGCAGAACACATCATAGTGACTTTCAGATGAGCTTAATTTCCCTGCTGGAATTTCTACTTTCTCAGCCCATTGGAAGATTCTGTTAGCACAGCGCAGCAGCGGGTGCCTAGGAGGTTTGGGCTGGCTTCAGCTCCACAGATTCGCCAGGGGCATTCCTTGTTCTTGGAAAACGCAAGCCTTTGCACAAGAATCTGTGCAGCCTCTCCTGATCTCATATTTGCTTGATATAACTGTATTCAAGGCAAAAGAAAGCTCTGCTCCCTACTTTATCTCCAGATCGTCATGCTCCAAATTATCACTGGCTACATTACTCCACAATTTTATGCCTTCAAAGTGTCCTGATAATAATGCACAGTCTATGGTTTTCCTTCCTTATGCCTATTTTTTGGGAACTATTTTGAGTTGTTTATGATAAGAAAATATTAATTAATATGGAACAGTTTTTTTATAGGCAGTATTGATAAGAGAAAAGAAAGATAAATAATACAGAAAATACAGGATATCATTACTTTATCAGAATTGAAGTTAGAAAAAATATTTAAAATTCTAAATAATGAAAGTAAATGATTATATGTAAGTTGAGAAGATACATACGTAATTTTTCTTTCCCTTTCACTTCCATCTCTCACAAGGTTCTCCTTATGTTGATTATGTTCTTAGAATTACTTTTTTTTTTTTTTTTTTGCAGAACCGGGGATTGAACTCAGGCCCTTGCGCCTGCCAGGGAAGTGCTTATTCCACTGAGCTGTATCCCCGGCCCCTTAGAATTAGTTTGAGTTGGTTATAGAAGAAAATTTACCTAAAGTTTGCAAGAAACAATTGTCCTAAGAAATATAGCTGAAAAATGAAGGGAAAATCTTGCACAATGTATTATTTTGGAGATTTTCAGCACACACTAGAATATGGAAGCTCTGAGAGAAACGAAATTAAAGAAAGTTTTAAAACTTGATTTAATATGCTTTCTACAATTTACTTAAACAAGGGCTCTTTGTTCTTTCCATAATCACTATCAATAACAAAAACATTTTGAGGAATGATGTGGTAAACATGCTAAAGGTACTCTCATGTTAAGACTTTAAAATGTGGTAATAGTAACTGCTGGGAGAAAATAGCCATTTAGTAAATATTTTGGATAATGTAAAGCCAACAGCTATATTATTATTTCATTTGCTTGACTGCATACTATCTTTCTTTAAAAATATATTTAGTACAGGATCTGCAGGGTCTTAGCACACAGTTGGACTCATAGTGATCCTTCCTTTTTTGCAGCCTCCCAAGCCCTGGGGTTATAAGAGCCCTTCACCACACCCTGTCTCTGTAGCTGTTTCAATGTGCCCCAGGGGTGGGGCTGGCGTGGCAATCTAAGTAATATTTTAAGATTAGAAGATTAGGTATCAGCCTCTATTGGACAGAAGAAAAAATGGTGTTTAGTAATATTAGTAAATTCTCAAGATTATACATCCATTTAGTTGGTTGAGGAAGTAGAGAATTAAGGAAGATATGTTTTCTAATTTTATTTTTTTTCCAGTGGTCTCATTTTATTTTTTTTAAAGAGTCCAATATATCTAGAATTGTGGATTACTATACGATATAATATATACACCTCAAGATTTTTAAAAATTTATTTATTTAGGGCCAGCCAAATAGCTCAGTGGATTGAAGTGCCTGCAAGCAGGTGCAGGGGGCTGCGATTCGATTGCTGGCCTGCCCCGCCGGCCCCGCCCATGGGGAGGGTTGAGATGGCAATAGACACTGGGCGTGGTGGCCTGTAATTCCAGCTCTTGGGAGGCTGTAAACAGGTGGATCACTATAAGTCCGATCTAGTAGTGAGACCCTGAATACCCTGTAGACCCTTCCCTAAAATTAAAAAAGAAAAAAAATATTTATTTGGTACAGGATCTTGCTACTCAGTTCAGACTCATAGTGATCCTCCTGTCTCAGCCTCCCCAGTTCTGGGATTACATGCATGGACCACCATGCCCGGTTTCAGTGGCCAGCTCAGTGCAGGCCAGCATGGCATGTGGTACTGGGAATCAAACCCGGGGCCTTGCACTTGCCAGGCAGGCACTTAGAGTGCTGAGCTGTTTTCCCAGCTCAGATCCCAAGATTTTTGATAAGTAAGTACACTGTAACAGTACACAATAAAATATATATATATATATAAATGATCAAATTTTTGCTTGTTTCTAGTATATAGACAGGTATCAATCAGTACTTAAGAAGCAAAAAGGGTTGTTTTTTTAATTTTCTTTTCTCTGTTCAGGGTCTCACTACCTAGCCCACATTAGTAGTGATCCTCCTGATTTCTGCCTCCCAAATGCTGGGATTACAGGCACGCGCCACCACGCCCGGACTCCATTGCCAGCTCAGCGCACCCACAGGGCGGGGCCCGCGCGGCACGCGGAACCAGGGATCGAACCCTGGCCGCTACGTTTGCCGAAGCAAGCACTTAGTCCGCTGAGCTATACCGCCGGCCCTGATAATGCAGGCAGTTTTAACCAATATGAGTTTTGAAGTGATTCTTTTCCCAGAAGCCAGAGCTGAGATTGTTGCATTCATTTTGGTCTGAGACAAAATTAGGGCAGAATATACTGTTTTGCATTGGGCAGTGAAAATGCCGTGGTGAATGGTTTCAAATACGAATACATGTTATAATAATATTCTGAAAGCCCTACCAGCATAAAATGATCTATAAATTGACATAAGTTCTAGGACATTCCACAGTCTTGCAGGTTTCTGCACCCTGCAGCGATCACACTCAGGAGAAATGAGCTCTAGCCCTTAAGATTAGCCAGGAGGTAGCGGAGAGGCGGGAGGAGCCATCTGCTGAGACAGACGTGCCTAAGTGCCAGGCTGGCAGCACGCCAGGTCAGGGAGAGCCGCGCACCTCCTGCTGAAAGGCACATGCCCATCTACCGCCTTCTGAGTATTTGATCAGCGTAGCCCTATTAAACGTCAAATAAATCTATCGTTAAGCACCGTTCATCTGATCCCAAAGGCTTCAGGATCTTCAAATTGCTGGGCAGCAGCATCAACAGGAGCTTAATACAATTCATGGATGGCTCTGCTTTTTTTGTTTGTTTGTTTGTTTTCTTTTCTCCTGTTTTTTTAATTTCATTACATTTAAGTATTAGATCAAAATGAAGGCAACAATACCGTTAATGTGTCCATAAGTTTTTAGTGGTACCTGAGATTGAACCTAGAGCTTTCATAGAGCTATATCCACAGTCTTTTGATTTTTTTTATTTTTAAAAATCTTATTTACAATATAAAAATAAATAAAATATTTATTAAAAACATCAGAAATCATACAGAATTTTAATAAACTGAGTTACAGGAATTCAACATTTGTTGTTATACTGAATATTGTCTTCAAGTTAGTTGCTCAGATTACCAAATTTTCATTCATAGCTTTTTAATTTTTTTTTTAATTTGAGATAGGGTCTTGCTAATTTCTGAGTTGCTCTTGCTTGATTTGAAACTGTGATCCTTCTGCCTTAGCCTCCTAGGGTGCCCAGATTTCAAACATGTGCCACCATAATTAGTTAATACTAAAATGGGAATTTTTGCAAACTAGGAATTATATAGTACTTTGTTATCTTTTTTTTAAATAAACTCTAAGGACCAAAAATGCAAGGAGGGGTAAGAAAGGTGAAGGGAAGTGACATAGATGAACTAAAATGTATTATAGACATGTACCAACACTGCAAGATGAATGCAATCACTTCGTAGTACACACATAGACTAAGAAAAATAAAAATTAGAAAGGAGACCATAGTAGAAGTCACGTATGACACCTAGCACGGTTTGAATAATGGTATGTCCACTAACTGCTACGTGCAATGGAGTAGATTGATCAAACGCCCCTTGATGCCCATTGCTCCATTCTTTCATAGTAAGGGTGACGCGTGTCCTTGCAGAAACTACCTCGAAAGAGACTATGTGTTCCAGCCCTTCTGTACCTGGCTAGAGCGCCCGCTTCCGCACGGTTGTCAGCGGGAGGTGAACTCAAGTGCTCACATGATATTTTTTCAGTTTATTTTAAAAGAATTGACCTACTACTCACTTTGTAGAGCGACCAAGGAACCTGCACCTGCAGGGGAGGCTACACACGAAGGCAGCCCATCCACAGGGTGACCCTTGACTGTCTACCTCTGAACTGCAGCAGGAGAGAAAAATAAACTAATTGATTTGTCCCTGCACTTTGGGACCTCTGATCGTGACACCTTAGCCTGATACAGTGAGGCACGTGGGAACACACTGACGGGAGAAAGTGAGTGCAGGCCTTCCTGTGACATAATACCAGCAACAGCAGAAGCAGGAACAAAATGGTGATAACAACATTCTTCATTCTAGCCTTTGTATTTTATGATTTAGCACACATTTGTTTTATTCTATTTATTTATTTTTTTGGTGGAACCAGGGATTGAACACAGGCCCTTGTGTTTGCCAGGCAAGTGCTTATTCTAATGAGCTGTCTCTCTGGCCTTTTGTTGTGTTTTCAATTTGTATTTTTATTGGTACACGTTTGCAGAACAGAGTGTTTACAGTCCTTGTGGGGAGTTGGAATTGTGTAGTACATCGTTTTTCAATTTCAGCCCTTCCTCCTTCTCCTCTTCCTCTCTCTTCCTCCAGCACTTGCTTCCTTGCCTTTTGCTAAAGATTTTCTTCCCTGCTACCTGTCCCTTCATTTTGCTCTTTATTTATATTATATACTTCTCATATAAGAGAAGCAATGTGACATTTAACCATGGGTGTCCAATTTGTTTCATTTAACTTTATCTGTCTATTTATTTAGAATTTTTGTTTTTCTTAATTTTAAAAATTATTATTGGTACATGGTCTCACTGTGCAGCTTGAACTCATAGTGACCCTCCTGTCTCAGCCTCCCCAGAGCTGGGATTACAGGTGTGGGCCACCACAGGAGCTTCAGCGACTGGCTCAGTGTGTTCAGCTCGTTCCTGAGTAGGCATAGCATGTGGTGCCTGGAATCAAACCTGGGTCCTGGTGCTTGGCAGGCAGGCACTTGGACCTCTAAGCTATCTCCCCAGCCTGTCTATGTATTTATTTATTTAAAATTAATTTTATTAAGATTTATTTTCCATACCTCATAATTTATTCTTTTGAAGTAAAAAATGTAATAGTTTGAGCTAAATTTGCCAAGTCTTGTAGGCATCGACACCAATCCACCTCGGGGCCACCTTATCCATCCAACGTGATGTGTCATGTGCATTCTCTGCTAATCTGGAACCCTCATGTTGGATTAGTGCTGCAACAGTAGGCATTAATCTATATTTAGCTTTGATTGTTTTCATTATATGAAAGAAAACAATTTTATAATGAAATAACAGGGGAATAACAACAATAATACATTGTGTATTGTTATCTGCAAAGTAGTTACTCAGAGTACAAGATATAGATACAAAAAATTCTCCAAACTGTTTGAGCACAAACTTGTCATTTCAATGAACCAAGAAAAACTCATATTATGAATCCCTTGTACTATTTTCCCTTTTCCTTTCTTCTTTCCCCTTTTCCTCACTCCAGTTCCTTGTTCCTTTTGAACAACTTCTTCCCATTTCAGGATATCTATTGTATATTTTAGAAGGTTTTTGCACTTTCAATTTCTCACATCAGGGAAACAATATGATGTCTACACATGAGAGTCTGATTTACTCAGGTATGGTAAATTGTGCTGCTATAAATACTGTACATACTTATCTATATCTATATATCTGTAGTATAATATTTGTAATTCTACTGGGAAGATAACTAGAAGAGAAATAACTGGTGAAATGGAAATTCTAACCACAGCTTTGTGAGGAATCTCCATACTGATTTCCACAGTGGTTTCATCAGATGGCAAATAAACATATGAGAAATATTCAACACCATTGGCCACCTGGTAGATGCGAATAAAAAGAACACTGAGATTCCATCTCACTCTGGAAAGACTGGCTATAATCAAGAGATAAACTTGTTTCAAGTAACTTAGTGTTAATGTCCAGAAACTCCAGCCTGTATATGGCATTTCTTACTTATGTAACTTTGAGCACCATTTAAGTCCTCTGTACCTAAGTGTCTACAACTGTTGCCCATGTATGTTGGGCTCCACAAAGTGGTGCATCTTAAGTTGGTGCTAGGTGTTAGCACTCCTACTCTACTCATAAGTGAATTAGATTTCAGAGCTTCCCTTGGAATTTTTAGCAATACTAGAATTGCCTGGGCTAGACCTTTGGCTGTTGTATTGCATCACCTCCATATTCCAGGTGAGCTTTACTCTCTCCCCACATAGGTATCTAGGGCCCTGGAGTCGTTTGACATGGTCCCAGAAATAATTAAAAGTCTTATAAGGGCTCAAATATTTCTCAAGTTTGAAAAGATGTTCCATTAAGTACTTTTAATGTTTAAACAAATTATATTTTCTTATATTATCTGATAGATCATAGATTATACTTCCAAGTAAATGAACAAGCTTGTATAGCCTTAAATATATCACATATACAACCTATGACAAGCAGCTTGTTCAGTTGTTTCTTTTTTTCCTGTGGCTATTTTATAAAGTTTTTGGAAAGGGATATGATTTTCATTTAAATATATATTACTCTAATTGCCTCCTAGGTAAATAATTTGGGTTAACTATGGCAAACAAATATGATAAATAAGTTAGCTAACTTAACTCCATCTTCAATAGATTTATTTTAATTTTGGTTTTGCTACTTTATTGTGACATGTAGCTTTGCCATCACTGATTTATTTAAAGGTTCTTTAAGTAAATACTCTTCCTGGAGCATACGGAGTTGAGTCTTAAGCTATGGGGTAGGGGATGGAAAGATTACTGCTCCAAAATTTATTGTGATTATATTGAATTTTAATAGTTCATTTAACTCAGTATAATTTGTTTCTTAAATTTCCAGATAACGGTTTTGAGGATGAGGCAGTATTTTATTCTCTTTTGTGTTCCATCATTTGCATATTGCCTGGAAAGTGAAAGAATAAGTAGGTGAAAGAAAAGATCAAAAATTATATGCTGTTAAAATCATCTTGCATTATGTCGTGTTTTCTTGAAAAGTGGGTCTATAGAGGACAAATTCTCTTTGGCATTTTCCCCACCTTCTCCTGTGGATTTTTGAGATGGAAAGACTATTGTGCTTCTTATCAAATAGTCGTAGATCTCCCACAGCTTCAGTGTGCCTCAAAGTCAGAGATCTCACTCCTCTACTTACTTAGGGGATAAAATTCCCTTCTCCTGTGCACCGACGCATGGACTGCATCCCTTTCCTTTAAATAATGACTTGATACCCGTATAAAATTTACATAGTGCAAACTGGTTCTGGAGCATGACTGGGTTAGGAACATGAAATCTCATAAGCTTGCTTTGCTTTACTTGCTTATTCAAAAAGAACGGAATTTACCAAAAAAAAA
>NDGN011360058.1:0-10229 GCA_002564285.1 Tympanoctomys barrerae | reverse complement strand
AAGATGTTTTAGTGTTAAGAGAGTGGCAAAAGTGAGTTTCAACTATCATAAATCTGACAGATTGCAATCCTCAGGCTAATCACTAAAAATAAAAAAATGAATACATCCATTACTCATTTGTTTATTTTGTATTAATTTCGAGCAGAGTCTACAGAGTCGACAGGGTCTCACTAGGTAGATTGGACTTGTAGTGATTCTTTTGGTTTCAGCCTCCCAAGCACTGGGATTACAGGTACATGTCACCATGCCCAGTCTTCTTTACTATCTCAGCGTGCCCTGTGGGCGGGGCTGGCACAGCAAGGCTGGGAATTGAGCTCTGGCTGCTGCACTCTGCCAAAGCAGGCACTTTAGTCCATTGAGCTATCTGGCTGGCCCAAAGATGAGAAGGACTTTTTTTGCGGGGGTGGGGCGGCGCTGACTCAGACTGCGTTAAGGGCTGGTCTGGTGTGGCAGGTGGAAGTGCGGATGGAACCGTGGTCCCCTGAGCCTGACTCAGTTTGCCAAGCAGGCACTTTAAACAACTGAGCTAACCCACAAGCCCCCCCCCCAAAGAATACATTTAGAGAAATAAAAATGAAATGACTTTCAACCCACTCTAAGTTGAAAAAAAGAGAAAGAAAAGAAACATGAAATAGGTGATCCAAAGTACAAGTTATAGCTGGACAGATATAAACTCAATTATATCAATCATTACATTAGGTGTTAGCTACATTCTCCAGGTAAAGGAGTGAGATTGTCATACAAGATAACATAATAGAAATGCACAAGTTCTATATTTATGTTTAACTACAAGAAATTATTGTTCAGGCCCAAATTTAGAAGGTCTAGATTCTTTCATAGTTGACATAGCTGATCTAGGATTATGAATTTGGGAGGGGGAATGTCACAAGTCATATTAATTGGTATTGATCTGAACCAGGCTTAGTAAATGTTAAAAAGTTCCAAGAGGCCCAACTGTATCTGTTTATATTTCTTCAACACTTACTCTAATATACTATTGCATTTAATAAATGGAAACCATGCAGTTTTCTGGGAAATTTGACTAAATTTCTCTTCATTAAAAGAAGATAAGTCAACACCAGCCAGAAAAAAAAAAAGAAAAACTGTAGTTGAGAAAAACATTTCCTGTTTCCTTCCTGATCTAGGAAGACTTGAGTATTTTCTCAAGACAGATGTTTCTAATCATTAAGCACTTCATCTGTCACATTATTTGCTAAGTTTTTTTGAGGAATCTCTGTACTGATTTCCATAACTAGAAACTCCAGTTGGCCAACCTATTCCCTTACTAAGTATCTTCCTGAAAGAGTTAAGTCACTATACTGCAACAATACAGGTATAGTCATCTTTGCAGTAGTACAATTCATAATACCTAAACCTTGGACATGACCTATATGTCAACAGATTTGTCAATAAAGAAAATGTGGTATTTATACACAATGGAGTAGTACTTTGCTATAAAGGCTAAATTTAAGTCATTTGTAGGAAAATAGATACAACTTGAGATCATGTTGATTGAATTTTTTTTTTCAGTTTTGGGAATTGAACTCAGGACCTTGCACTTGCCAGGCAGGTGCTTATGCCACTGGACTAACTCCCCTGTGACCGAAATTAATCAGACATACGAGCTTAAATATATGGTATCAATTATATAAGAAACTCAAAGTATACATAAAGAAAAAAATAAAAGCTAACAGGAAATAGGACGGTAAATCTTTTCAAATGCAAGGGCATCAAGGGGATGCTGGAGAGAGGGAAAGAAACGAAAAAATAATATGCATTATGTCTGCATACTGACACCTTGCTAGGAATGTGATCATTGTGTTCTACAAATGTGTACTGAAAAAACATAAAAATTGTAAAATAAATTATTTCTTGATCAGACCCAGCTGCCTTACAAGAGAAAGCCATGAGGAAGAGGCAGAGGGAAGGACAAGGCGCTGACCTCACCTTTCTTGCTAATTTAGAGTGTTATAGAAGCCCCAACTTTTCCGCTATAAGCTGCCCCTACGATGATCAGGAAGCTGCATACGCACTTCTTCCAGCCTCCCAGGTCATAGCCTTGTCCCCTACCTGAACCAAGTTGCAGGCCAAACAAAGGTAAGGCCAAGAAGGATTTTGGTGGCTGTCTGATTGGGAACCTCCGCAGCTAGGACAAAAACCTGCCAACACCATCTTCTTCTGATTTTGATTTTAAACAAGAGACTGGAAGGCTCAGGCTCCACATACTGTTGGGCCTGAAGCTCAAAGACAAGCCTGGCTGATGTTTCAGAGAAAATTGGTCTTTGTCATGTTTCATTAAATAGCTTCTCAGAAGCAAAGGCACTAGGATAGAGGATAAAGGGAAGAAGCCAGCCTCTTGAAAATGTTCAACATCTCAGTGAATCAGGGTCCAAAAACTTAAGGAGTGTTGAAATGGGCATTTATTTTCTTTCTCCCTGGAAGCTCCTCGATGCTAGAGCTCCTGGAAAAATTACAAAGGAACTTTTTTTTTTTTAGTTTGGCAGATGTGGCTCTTTACATGGAAATAATTGTGTAAGACTGGATTATTCTGGTTAATTAGCTACATTTATTATCTGAAATCTGAGCATTGCCTCACAGGTAAATTATTTTATTGTATGCTCATTTTTTAAAAATCAGTAAACTCTGTTAGCAGAAAAGCCATATGGTTTCATCCTTATTTAATTATTTTGAGAATGCACTAAATTCTTACAGCGCCTCACTGCTGTCAGTCCGCACAATAGTTATTAACAAGATCAAAAGAAGAAATACAATTGAATAGACTTTCAAAACCTTCAGATTTAATTAACTGAATAAATATGATTCAAATGCTTTTGAATATACAAATGTTATATATTCAAAGTGTTATTCAAGATATGCTATTTCTTTTAAACCTTGTAGACTTTTGGATAGATTTTTTAAACCATGCTCACAGGGGAGGTACCTGCAAGTCCTGTAGGTTACATTTGCACGGTTTGTTTAAGACCACACAACTAGTCCCAAAGATTTGGGTAAGGGCTTCTGAATCTAAGCACAGTATTCTGTCCACTACCCTTCCTTGTCCACAATCCTTATATTTATCATTGCTGATAACCACAAATGACAGCAGCAATAATCCACAAGGTGGAACTTCAGCACATCTTTCAATCTCTGCCTGGTGGTTACGTTCCAGGAATGCATTCCCTGGAAACTCTACTTTCTCCACATTTTTGTTACTGTGCATTGGTTACCCAAATGAATGGGTTTCATCTCAGCACATTTGTGCACACAAGTAATACACTGTAATCATTCCCTGGATTCTCCACCTCACCCCACCTTTCCCCTACTATCACATGTTTTGGGGAGGGGTGGTGTTTCTATATGGATAGTGTATTGAAAATTCCTGAAAAACAAAAATGTAAAATATAAAAAATAAGGCCAGGGATATAGTTGAGCATCACAGTGCCTGTCTGGCTGGCACCAAGTTCTGAGTTTGATTCCTGGCACTAAGAAAAAATAAAATAAAATAAATATGAAAATGATTGTGCTACCATTATTGTCACTTTACAAAATAACAGTGATGACAAAATAGGATGAAGAACGTGGTTGAATTTAAGCATTTGTATTGCACAGAACTCTTCCATTGCATTTTGTTTACTCTTTGCAAAATTTCATTGATTGCTCATTTCGCGGGCACAGGCAGAACATTCACAAGAATGTCTTCAAGTGTGCCCTGCCTTAAGGGAGCAGGTAGGTATTTATGATTGTGCGAGTTCATTCTTGGAGGTGCATGGTCGTGGATGTTTACCAGGATCATCAGGCTGGACCCAAATACCCAAGGACAGCTGGTTTGGATGGCTAGGACAGAAATCAACTGGAAAAACAAACTGGAACTGCTAAAGGAAAGATGGCTCAGGGCTCAGTTTTTCCTGTAAGTGGCAAGTGAATGTAGCATTTGTGAAAATTTCCAGTGCTGGTTGGAGTCCAGCGAGACCCAGGGTGTGCATGTTGCTTGCTCTGCCACCTTGTTGCTCTGGCTGGGGCACAGATTGCCCTGACTCTGGCCTGATGCAGTGCTCCGCCATGCCAAGGTCTGTCCCCTGTGTCCTTGTCTATTCTGCTTTGGGTGCTTCTTCTGTATGGCTCCCAAGAGCACCAGCTGATGTGCCACTTGGAAACATAGGCAACCAGGACAGAGTTTGAAGCCATGGATAAAACAGAGACCAGAGAAAAGGCCCATTCTCTTAAGGACAGAGAGTGAGAGGAGAGAGACCAGGATGAAGAGAGTAGACAGAGCCATTCATAGGTGTCCCACGTTCTGCACTCTTTCACCCTCCTGAGACACCACTAACACCCACACAGAGACCTTGTTTGGGTTTTCCCAACTATAATCACACAGCTGAAGGCTTCTCAGGGACAAAATAATTCAACCAATTTTTAATGAAGAGGGAAACAGAGACTCAGAGAAGACAAGAAGTGGGACCTGAGGCTATACTGCATTAGAAGACACTTGGGAATCAGAATTATGAGAGTCTAATCCTTCCACAGGCAAATATCTCTGCTCCACTCTTGGGCCCACACTCCACCATTTGGGTGTGGATACTAACATTTGCTCCTTTTGCTCACTGTCACACCATCCCTGCTTACTCATAGCTTTGTTTGATCATGAGATCCCAGCCCTACTCAATTTACTTCTTCATTAAACAAACACAGCTATTGATCATTCCTGTGGAGAAGATACACTGCATACAAAGTCTGCCTACCTAGGGAAAAGTAATAATGGAATTTACATTCTCATGCAGTGAGCACATCAGAGGAGTTCCTCAAGATCTGCTAATGAACTCCACTCATTCACTCATTCACTTTATGAATGTTTCATGAAACCATCTGTTTTAAATTTTTAAATTTTAATATGTGTACTTTAATTTCCTTCCACT
Source organism: Tympanoctomys barrerae (assembly GCA_002564285.1). Lineage (NCBI taxonomy): Eukaryota > Metazoa > Chordata > Mammalia > Rodentia > Octodontidae > Tympanoctomys > Tympanoctomys barrerae. Next base: position 5,316 of record NDGN011360058.1, on the reverse strand, counting down.
CCACTAAAATCTCCCAATACAAAGTAATTTCAGTATTATTTGAAAGAGCAATTCTATGCACTCTCATAAAAATTTGGAATGTTTTGGTGAAAATTCTGGAATAAGCTCCAGACTGCCAGGCATGTCTAAGGGAAAGGAAAAAAGTTATTGCCTTTTCCCACTTTTTAAGCCCAACGAGCAAGAGTTTCATTTTAAATTAGCTGTATGCGACACAAGGATCAATGAAATACGTAAGAAGTGGCATAAGTATCCAGGACTGAGAGTCAATGGTAGTGTGGCTGAGTGGCCATAGCAGATTTCTAGAGACAGGCCCACTTACAGATAGACATGTGAAAGTCATGCTCCCAGATGGGCTAAACTGCTGGGGAAGGATGCACCAGACCAAAGGGCATAAGTGAAGGTTGATTCTGTTAAATGAGAGCTCCCGAAGCAGCCAGCTTTCTTGCTCTATTCTCAGGCGGTGGTGAATGGCTGTTCATTGACTCTATTGTTATGGTGATTTATGGCCAGTTGCTTATCTCCTCCTTAAAACAATCTTTAAATGTTCTTTACTTCTAAGAAGACCAAGGGAGTCTGCCTTATTATGTATCTGCGTTCCTTAGAAAACCGTGAGTGGAATCTAGGACTGACCAAAGACCAAATAAGACAAAGGATATGAATGGGAAATTTCATTGGCAGGTAAGATCTTGGACCTTGGGATCAGAAAAACTTGGATTTAAATCCGACCCCTTTCCCTTAGTAATTCTGAAAAAAAAATCATTAACTACCCTGATCTTTATTTTTGTCTTCTTACACATAAGATGAGGTTAGTAAATGTCCCGAGCACATGGCTCGTTTACCCATCTAGTCATCTAGTGTGTCATTTAGTGTTCAGTCAGCAAAATAGAGCAACTGTCGGCATTAAGGGGTAAGAGTCTTACTCAGAATTAGAACTTTCATAAGTATGGAAGTAACTGAGGCATGAGGGGTACAGAGGATTAGCGCACTAGTCACTTTGCTGCCTGCCTGAGTTAAGGTGAGGTTGAACACAGCAGAGCTTTAGAAGAACCTGAGAAGCCTGGCACACAGCAGCAGAAGCAGGACAACTGGAAGAGGCTTGAGGAGGAGGCCCTGGAACAATAGCATTGGTGGATCCACAGTTGTGTGCTTGATGATATCCTATTGATTAGCTGGGCCCAACGTGGAGAAGACCAGCTAGCAGAATGAGCTAGCTGGGACTCTCTCTGTCCAGCCACAGCTGGGTGTGCTCATGGCAACCTTTGGCAGGAGGAGTTTCTGCATAACTCCCACTTTCCAAGTATCCTACAGGTTCTTCTTGGGACTGGTTCAGATGTCACATAGGACTTGTATTCTTGGAAGCTTGACTTAACTTTATATATAGATTGAATAATATACTTCCTTCTTTCTGAAAACACAAAACTGCCTTGGAAGCAGCCACTCTCAGTCCTGGTGTTTGAATGGGCTCACTTTACCATTTACACCCCCATGTACTAGTGTAAGCCTCCAGGCTGGACAATGGAATGTTATGCACATATAGTCCAAGGAGAGACTCAGCACCCAATAACTGAAGATTTCTGGAGACAGGACCACTTACAGTTAAACACAAAGTCATGGTCACAGGTGGACTAAACTGCCAGGCAAGGATGAGATTAATTAGATTAATGAAATTCTGTTCTGGAAATTTGTCAGAACTCTAGGAAGAAATAATCCCCCCTTCTCATGGGGATATGGAATAAACATGGAACTGCTTATTTCCAACCTGTTCTCTAGAGAAAGCCTGCCTGAAAGGAGAGGTGAATCATGGAAGCCTAAGCCTACGGAATGAGAGTAAAACTGAGTCCAGTGGTGACATCAATGAACCCCCTGTATATGGAAATCAAGACACAGCGGAATTCAAAAGCCCAGAAATATATATAATCTGGGTTGATTATGTGTCTATGACTTGTAACTGAAAGGATCAAGACAAATACAACAGTGTTAATAGAGAATCAGATAAACAAAAGCCTGTCATATACTGAATACTCCATAAATGTCAGCTGGATTTTCTTTTGCCTTTTCCTGCTCCTTTTTCTTCTTTATCTTCTGCCTGTATCCATCTCCTTCTTCTCCTCTTTGTCTTCCCTCCCTCTTCCTTGTCTTTTCATTACTATTTGTTTTTCTGACCCTTCCAGTTTTCATTGGTGTTTTATGTACATTTATTGAAGATGGTTTTTTTCTGGTGGTGTCAAGCCATACAAAACAAGAAAGGGCTCCTTTCTATCTGTCTACTTACAAGGTCAAGAACCAAGATCAGGAGACAAGAAACAGCTGACTAGGAGTGTTTTTATAAGGAAACAGGAAAAAGCTTCCTTGGGAACTTTATCCCACCCTGCAATGTTCTGCATCCTGTTACTCTTTTTCGTGGCAGTTTCTCCATGCCCCTGACGGTGCCTCTTCCTAGCTACTTGCCCTTGTTCTTGCCTCTAGCTCACAGATATCCTTCAGGGAAGAATATGGAAAGTTGAGATAACTTGACCTTCCAAAAGAGTTGGATTTTCCTGAAATCAGACACTGTTAAGGACTCACCATTCTTAAGGCATCTTATGGGAAGAATTTGAAAAGACTAGCAAGTGAGTTTTTCTTCCATTTTCTATTAGACTTAGTAGTAACTGATCCTTAGCTTTCAAAAACATGAGAAATTGAGATGCAGAGAATAGGGACTGCCTAGTTAATCAGTCAACATGTATTTATAAAATCCATGGGGTGAATAGAATAAAACAGCTGCTCTTTATCTCCCTTGGATTTTGACTAGGAAATGGGATTAGGATGCAACACAAGAGCTTTAGAGTAATCATTTGTAAGAAATTCTAGATAGTGAGCATAGTTTAATAGCATTGAATGATGGAAAGCATTGAACTGTCTTCTGTGGAAAATGTAAAAAATTCAAGTACAGTGGTTTAGAGTTACAGGCAACATGGCGATGACTCTCAGAATCTAATTCATACAAGAATACCACATTTTCCAGGACTATGTACAGTCACATGGTGTAGTCATAGCTATAGGTGCAGGAAAGATACAGGAGACAGAAAGTCCACTTCTTTTGCTTTCTAACTGAGCTTTAATACTTGCTACCCCTCATTGTTTTATTTCTTTCATTTTTCTTTATTTTCTATTCCCAGCAATCATTGGTTTGAACCTTTTCCCTTAATATAGCTTATAAACCTACTAAGTGTTTCATTTTAGAACTAATTCTGTCTTTCCTAGTTTACTTTTCCTGTCCCTTTCTCCTTAGCATTCCTGAATTATCCACTCTGATTGTGAGGTAATCCACAGTAAGACTTTGTCCTTTCAACTTAAGCATTGCTTTCCTTATCCAGTTCTTTAAAATTAGGACTTAAAAACCTGTCTTAACCAGTAGCAATTTTGAACTTGTCCCTTCTTTTTTCTGTATCTCTTTTGCACTTTGACCTCCATCTTTCTGAGTCTCATGACATTTAGAGCCAGAGAGATAGGGAAGTTTCTTGTTTGCTTGCTTGATATTTTGGGGATTTTTTTGTGCATTTATTTATTTATTTATTTATTTATTTATTTATTTATTATTGCGGTACTGGGGATTGAACTCAGGACCCTGAGCTTGCCAGGCAAGTGCCTATTCTACTGAGCTATCTCCCCGGGCCCCATTTATCTATTTATTTACTTTTTGCAATGTCAATTGAATCCAGGATCTCCTGCAAGCTAAGCAAAGGCTATGCCACTAAGCTACAACCTTAGTTCTTCCATCTGTTTTAAATAGTTCACAAACTTTTAACATCAATTAGAAACCAGGAGAATATACTTGAAGGCTAAGGAAAAACATTAGCTAATATGTCACATGGAATATCTGCTAGGGTAAGGGAAAATATATGCAAGTGACAAAGGAAAATTAAATTACAGTCCCTCCCTGGTACTTTGGACTTGGACTAAGAGCTTCCCTCTTCTTACAGAGCATGCTTTTACAGAAAGGAAATCCGAAGACCAAAAAACTTGGCCATTTTCCTTATGTGGAGTGACAAATAATTAAAGAAGTCAGAAATAGATCCTCCTAACCCAGCACCATATTTTGAGAAGACACAAGAAGCTGAAGGGTATGGAGAAAGCAAAAGGCTTACTCATAGTGACAACAAGACTTATGTAAGTCAGATAAACAACAGATAATATTGACTATTTTCTTATATAATACTAGAGTTAGAAAACTAACACCCTACTTAAGCAGGAATCTTTCAGGTGTGGATCTCTGATTTAAAAAATACACATTTGATTCAGTGAAACAAGCTAATTTTAGGTGCCAATCAGATGGCACTGGCTGGACCCACTGAGTGACATCAGGTCCCTCTTGCCTACCCCTACCTTTCCTCCATTGATTGTGCTCCTCTCTGATCTGCCCTTCCAGTATGATGACTCCTTCTGCACACACCTGGTTCTTGGTCCCTTTGCATCATTTTTCTTGGCACAGGACTTTCTGAAGCTGTTATTCCAGTGACCTGGTCAACTCACATTGGCTCAGCTCCTGGGCATCCCCATCTACAACCCAGATGCTAGAAGACCAGAGGGAGGAAACTCTATGCATAAAGTCTCTGCAGGTGGTGGCTGAGCCTCTTTCTGAAAACTGGTGGTGAATGCAGAGCGCACCACCTCACAAGGAAACTGTACTCCATTAAAAAAAAAATCTTTGCTTAGGAATCGTTCTATTCGTAGCATGAGAATTTGCTGGACTGTATCTTTGATGGATCTGTCCTAACTCAGCCTTAGAAAACAATGCAGCTTACTGCCACCAAAATCTCTTCTACAATAAGGTAGTTTTAACAGTGATCTTTCTCAGATACACCTCTATTGTTCACTTCCCAAGTTTTTTGCATGGGATACAGGTTCTAAGCCCCCCTCATGTGGTCCTGTCTACCTCGATTTATATTCCCTCCTTGTTTCCCCTCCCATGAATTGAACCCAGAGATGAATTTTGCAAGTACAGCCACTATAAGACTATTACTTCTAGATGATATTAAATTTGTGAGTTAAGTAAGCTCATCACTCTATATCTTTTGAGCCCAATTCATATGAAGTCTCAATCTACAAATCACTTTGGAAGCAGAACTACAATAAATAAATAAATACACAAGTGAATAAAAATGGATGTTCAATTGTGTTCAGTATTTTAAGTCTTTGTTTGAGCTACACCATGAACTTCACTGAGGGCACTTTTTGTGAACAAATTGTAAGTATTATGACATACAATATTTCATAATACTTTACATTGTCACTGTCAGTTTATTATAAATAATCCTGAAGTTTTTATATTTCTTG
>NDGN011360052.1:0-10201 GCA_002564285.1 Tympanoctomys barrerae | reverse complement strand
AGGGCCTGAGTTCAATCCCCGGTTCCGCAAAAAAAAAAGAGAAAGAAATTTTCTTATTTTTTATTGCTCCTTCTTTATTTTTTCCACTTCTCTGTGGAGATTCCATGTGTTATCCTCTTTTTCTTTAGGTCCTTAGACATACTTACAGCAGGATTTCTGAAGTCCTTACCTGCTAACCCAGCATCTAGGCAACCAGCCATCATGGGATTTGATTTGGTCACGTTTTCCTGTGTGATCCCTTATCTGGACATTACGTTTTTTCTTTTTGACACTGTACAAATGATCCATTATAAAGATTCTAGGTACTGTTATCTTCCTCTGGAGAATACTGAGTGTATTCAGGAGGAAATTACATTACTGACAGACCACTTGGACCTTGTGGAGGTATGGTTTTTATACTGTGAAGTTAGGTCTGTTTTATCCTTACTCTCAAGGCAATTCCCTTAGTCTTGGGACTCAATCTATTTCTAAATCATAATGCAAAGTTTACTAAGGTGTTACCGGCTGGGTAGGGTTTAAATTCCAGACTCAGTATACCCTGTAATAGGCGGCTGCTGAGATGTCTGTTTAACTCTTAGCCCTCTGGCTTTGCTTTCTGCTGGGTTCTTTGTGCTCTTGCCTTTTATGTACATTGCAGGGTTCCACTAATGATTTGAGGACATTTCTGCCCAGATTTTCAGGCTCCGGCTCTTTTGGGGGCTTTGTCCCCTACGTTTTCAGCTGCTCTCATAGCCCAGAACTCCATGTTACTTCAAGCTAGTAATGCTTCGGAATTGCCCCAAGTTCTGGCTATCCCAGAGCTTCAGACCTGGGTACGCCTTTCAAGGAAAAAGCTATACAAAGCACAGATCTCACCCAGTACATTTCCATTTTTCTAAAAGATATCCTCTGACTTCTGATTCCTTAGAGTCATACTCTAGTATACTTTGTTAATTTTGGTACTTTTTCAGTTTTCATGTGTGTTTGTATTTGAGAGGGGCTGCTGGGAATTGAGCCCAGGATCTTGTGCATGCTAACCACACACACTACTGCAGAGCTGTACCCCCAGGCCTCAGTTTATAATTTCTATTTTCAGGAGCAGGAGTTTGATATAAATAATTCTGCTGCTGCTTGACTGGAATTTGGAACGTCATTATTCCTTCCATCTTGCCTTGCTCAGTCTCCTGTAGACCTTTGCAAATATTATTTTCTTTGATTTTTTTGTTCTTGCCTTTCTCCTTCTACTGCTCCATTTGTTTCTCATCTGTCCAGCTTCTGTCCTTTCTTCAGGTTTTGTCGTACATGCCAGCTCCTGTGCTGGGGAGATAGCTCAGAGGTTTAAGCCCTGCCTGGCAAGTGCAAAGACATGGGTTTGATTCTGGTACCACATACCATGTAGGTCCCATGCTGTGCCAGCCCTGAAACTGGGTGTGGTGACACATGCCTGTATTCCCAGGGCAGGGGAGGCCAAGACAGGAGGAGCACTACAAGTCTGAGCTGCATAGTGAGACCCTGTACCAAATAAATCAATAAAAGATTTTTTTTTAAATTTAATTGTCAGTTCCTTAGTGGACCCTTTCTTACGTAGCCTACGTTAGGTACCATTGCTCTAAGTTTCCATATGCTGTACTTGCCTTGTCACAACACTTCTTACCTTTGCCTTTTTAATGTCTATCCTCTGCATACTCTGAAGACTTCTTTTTTTTTTAAATGTATTTGGTTGTTACAGGGTCTTATTACACAGCTCAGACTCAAAGTGATCGTCCTGTTTTCAGCCTCTCCAGTGCTGGAATTACAGGCGTGTGCTACTACACCCGGACTCCAGACTTCTTGAGTATAGGAAATCTTGTTCACTTGTATACTTTTAGTGTCCTTCATATTCTGTAGTTTTAATGATGGACAGATGTGCCTCTGGTAGATAACGGTACCAGAAATCACTGAAGCTTTTTATTTTTTATTAGTATTCATTATTGAGGGCCCTATTGGAGCCTAACAAGTTAGTTGTGATGCTAGTATTAAGAGCTTTACTGATTTTATTTTAATTAAATGCTGTTTCTGCACGTATCTTTTTAGTTATGTTTGCTTATGAACAGTGCCTGCTTGTGCTGGGTCATCATCCTGATATTTGGTATGAAGCTGCCCAGTACCTGGAGCAGTCAAGTAAGCTGCTTGCAGAGAAGGGAGTGAGTATTTCTTACCCCATCCTCTTTGGTCTTTATGTGGTTTTGTTTTAGCAATGATTTTGCTGAAAAATGTAAAACTAAATTTTGGTAATAAAGTGTTAACTGTTGAAAATTTAAAAAAATATGTCAAGGTCCAGCCAAATAGCTCAGCAGATTAAAGCACCAACAAGCAGTTGCAGGGGCCAGGGTTTGATTCCCTGGCCTGCCATGCCAGCCCCGCCTCCGGGGCACGCTAAGACTGCAGTTGAGACTAGGTGTGGTGGCGTGGGCCTGTAATCCCAGCCCTTGGAGGCTATAAACAGGTGGATCACTACGAGTCTGATCTAGTGTAGATCAGTGTCTCAGTAGTGAAACCCTGAACACCCTGTAGGCCCTTCCCTAAAAAAAATATAAAAAATAAAAAATAAATTTAAAATATGTTATTATGAATTTTATTGACATGCATAATTAAACTTTCTTACTCAATTAAAATATATTGGCTGTTTTTAAAGTGGTGAATCATTTAAAATGCTTGAATGGTTCTTCCCTATGTTATAACAATATAGATTGTGGGTTTATCTCAGTGGTAGAGACCTTGGGCTAAAACCCTACTTACAGTCCCACTCAAAAAATGAAAGAAATCTTTGAAATATTAGAATACAGAGATGAGAATGTTTGTAGAATCCAGAGACAAGTGTGTGTGTGTGTATGTGTGTGTGTGTGTGTGTGTGTTCCTTAAATACAAATAAATAATCTAGACATAATTTTATCCTCTTTTAACCAAATGAGATTATTGAGAGTAAGGTTTCTTTTTTTGTCCTAGGATATGAATAATGCCAAATTATTTAGTGATGAAGCTGCTAATATATATGAAAGAGCCATAAGCACTTTATTGAAGAAAAATATGCTTCTTTATTTTGCATATGCAGATTATGAAGAGGTAAGGATGTTCAGAACTTTCTTTTTCTTTTTAATGTATTTTAGTACAGGGACTACAGGGTCTCACTGCACAGATCGGACTCATAGTGATCCTCCTGTTTTCAGCCTCCCAAGTACTGGGATTACAGGTGCGCACCAACACACCCAGTCTCAGTCACTACCAAAGCACACCTCAGGAACAGGACTGGCACATCACGCTGAGGATCAAATCCTGTTCCCTGAGCCAAAGCAGGTGCTTTAGTCCGCTGAGACACTTGGCCAGCCCTCTTTCTTTGTTTTTAATACTGGGAATTGCATTCAAGATCTTCACACTGAGTTGTCTATATTCCCAGCTCTATTTTTGAGACAGGGTCTCACTTAAGTTTCCCAAACTGGGCTTCAATTTGTGATCTTCCTGTTCAAGCTCCTAGAATGCTGAGATTACAGGTGTACACAATCATATCTGGCTACAACTTTCTTGTAATTTGATTTTTCATGTCCATTAATACTTGTTTTATACAGTTGGGTGCACTGGCATTTGTTGCATATATATGTATGATGGTTGTCACTCTTGGATTGTCACCTTTACAAGGTTGTAGTGATCTTCTTTGCCTCTTGGCTTGAAATACAATTTTATTTTCTTGCAACAGGCCTTTTTCTTTTTCTTTCTGGTTGCTTTTTGCCAGATGTACTACTGCTTTTGGTAGCCAGAGATGATGCAAGCGAACGGTTGCTGGCCCTCTGCGTAGGTTTTGTTGTGTATGTTTTGGGGAGGATTCCTTAAAGCTCATAGTGTGCTTCTTTGAGTATGTCTTTGCATTTGCTTCTCCATCACCTTTAGAGTCGCATGAAGTACGAGAAGGTTCACAGCATATATAACAGACTTCTGGCCATCGAGGACATCGACCCCACCTTGGTGAGTCACTTATAAGTCTCTCCCACGTTGGCAATCTGGCTGAGCAAAACTTCACATATCATGACATTCATTGTTTTTTTTTTGTTGTTGCTGTTTTGACAAATAACCATGAGTCAGGGACCACCGTCAGAATCAAGGCAGAAAGCCTGTGCAGAATTCCGGGGTATCACTCCTTGGATAGGCAGCCTTTTGCCCTAATCCATGACAGTAACTGATCTAAATTCTGGGTGGTGTTTTGGTTTTGTTTTTTTGGGTTTTGATGGTGGTGGTGTGGTAACTGGGAACAGGGCCAGGACCTTTGCATGGAGCTATGTCCCCAGCTTTGTTTTTATTTTTTAGCACTGGGATTTGTGAAGTTCCTACCTTATCCAAGCTGGGGTTGAACTTGGGATCCTCCTGCCTAAGCCTCTCAGAGTACTGGGGTGATAGCGATGCACTGCCACAGTTGGCTAGCAGTCCTTTCCTTGACGAACTCATACATCATCCATTCATACATTTGGGAAGCATAGTTTAACATCATCAAAATTGGGCAAACAGGGCTTTGGTAGCAATGTTTGTTCATAAATATTGTGGACTCATCATGCGTTGGACACCTAGAGGGGCTGCATAGAAAATGAGCCAGAATGGATCATTGAGGTTCCATTTATGGCCTTTAGAAAAGAGTCATGGGCCCTTTAAATTAAGAAAATGTGAAATTATATATACATTGTGAAATATACTTACCTAAGGATAAATATTAAGTTTTCTAAGTAATTAGACTTCATTAATGGAATTTTTTATTACTTTTACATTTTTTCCTCTTTAAAAAAGTTTTTTGGGGGGCTGGTGAGATGCTTCAGTGGTCTAAAGCATCTACTTAGAACAAGCTTAGCAAAGCACAGGGACCGCAGTTCAATCCCCCAGCACCACGTGCCAGCCAGCCCCGCCCCCAGGTGGGCTGAGCTGGCCCCCCCACAAATAAATAAATAATTTTTAAAAATAAATAAATAAAATAAATAAATAAATAAAATAAAAAAGTTTTTTGGGGGGCTGGGGAGATAGCTCAGTTGAATAAGTGCTTGCAAGCACAAGGACCTGAGTTCAATCCCCAGTACCGCAAAAATAAATTTAAAAAAAATTTTTTTTTGCAGTGCCTTGAATCAAGGCACTTAAGCAGGCTGGACAGTTGCTCTGGTACTGAGTCACAGCCCCATCCCCTATTTTATTTATGTATTTATCTTTTAGTGGTGTTGGCAGTCAAATTCACCTTAAAATTTAATTTGGATAAATTAAACAATGCTGAGATTTCCTCTCACGCAAGAAAGAACGGCTAGGACGGGGGATGTAGCTCAGCAGCACAAGCCCCTGCCTGGCAAGCACAGGTCCTGAGTTTTATTCCCAGTACTGAAAAACAAAAATACCAGCGAAGTCAATAAAATGAGAATAAGAAAGAAAGGAAGGAAGGCTATTATCCAGAAATCTACCAATAACAAATGCTGACGTGGCTATGGGGGAAAAGGGACACTGTTGGTGAGAGTGTAGACTAGTACAACCACTGAAAATCAGTGTGGCGTTTCCTCATAAACTAAAACTAGAGGTTCCACTTGAACCAGCTGTTCTGCTTCTTGGTATCTTCCCCAAAGAAATAAAAGATCACACCACAGCAGTAGATGTTCACCCATGTTGATAGTGGCACAGTTTGTAATAGCTAAGCCTTGAGAACACCCCAGATGACCATCAGAGGTGGGGCCGGGGAATGAAGATGTGGAATGCCTGAGACATTTCTAGCTGAATGGATAAACCCTGAGACTATTCTCTTAAGTGTAATAAAAAGGACACACATGTATAAATATTTCATGGTTTCTCTGGTATAAGAAGCCAAAAGTATAAATAAGGGCCAAAATATATAACATTGTAAATAGGAAGAAAATGGAAAGGATCTTCCCATCTCCCTGCCCTCAATCCTGTCTGTGTCTTCGGAGTTAGTAACGGCTCCCTCCGCCTGATTTCTGCTTATCTGCCCGGCTACCGCTGCTGTCTCCAGCACTTCCACCTCCACCTCCGATAAAGCCTAACATTTCGGTGCCATGACTCGGCTCAGCACACCGTGTGGCTCCCGGGGCATCTCCCACCCTGGTCTTGAGCTCTCCCACTGCGCCACTTTCTGCCTCGGCCTCTGCCGCCTGCCCTTGCTAGCGCGCATCGAACCCTGGCTAGTCTCAACTGGGGCGGGGGGATCCCGCTTATTTTTCCCCCCTCATCTCAAAAACCATGAGCCCTCATTGGAAGCCCTCTTCAATGTGCCTCTGGACGCCGCCCCCTGTTTTTAGTGATGACAGTCACTAAAACAGGCTTTGGCTTTTTTTCCTCTCACACTCACTCTGTGTTAGAAAATGACGACTTTCTAACAGGGCTGGCGTCAGGCTTTGCCCTAGTCTTTGGCTCACTCTAATCCAGTCAACATGGAAAACATTCCTCCCATCCTCCAAAGCACATGCTACTAGGTTGTCTCCTAAAGACCCTCAGTGCTCTTGTATTCCTTTATTTTTTTATTTTTGGCAGAACCAGGGATTGAACTCAGGCCCTTGCGCTTGCCAGGGAAGCCCCTGTTGTACTGAGCCGTCTCCCCGGCCCAGTGCTCTTGTATTTCAAGGATATCTCAAACCAAAACAACTAACGTTTTATGCCAGACAGCTTGGCCACAGAATAAACTCTACAGTGGAAGCCAGTGGCCTGAACTCTTTGCCGGTGTGTTATCAAAATGGCAAATGGCCAGAAATCCCTTAAAAGCCTTTGTCGGCTCAGAAAAATACCTCCCACCTTCCTCCCTCCATGTTCCCCTGCCCTGTCCACTGGCACTCCCCCCTCCACCCCCTCCAGCAGCAACTGTCTTGTGGTCTCCTGCAACCACATCTTTATCTACTCCAGCTCCTGGAACAACATCTCTCCCTTCTGCTTCTGCCTCCATTTCCCCTATAGATAGGTAAGAAAAAAGAAAAAGGAATATAGATAAATAGATAAATAAAAAGATGTTCAAATGAGAAGGGGAACAAGGGAAAGAAAGGACTAGAAAAAAAGAATAGAAAAAATGGAAACAAAGCTTTTATAAATAAAGAGAGACTTAAGGGCTAGTAGGAGAATGAGAAAAAAAAAAGGTATACTGTGTATAGGTGCTAATTTCCTATGATGAATGTTACCACTTTATATATCTAAAATTTATGAATAAAATAAACCAGTAGATTTTTTTTTAGGGGAGCTGGCTCAGGCTGCCTTAAGGGTGGGTCTGGTGCGCATGTGGAGCTGAGGATCAATCGTGGTCCCATGCGTCTGACTGAGTTTGCCCAAGCAGGCACTTTAAACAACTGAGCTAAGCACAAGTCCCAAAATAAACCAGTAAACCAAAGAACAATTTAATTTGCATAGCATAGAAGTAGTGGTGATGAGTACACAGCCTTGTGATTATATTGAATACTGCCAAATTGTACCCTTTAAAAGGTGAATTTTATGGTATGTGAATTATATCAGTAAAAACAAAAACAAGCACAGATGTGGTACCTACATGTAATGCCAGCTACTCGTGGGACTGAGGAGGCAGATCTTGAGTTTGAGGCCATCCTGGACCACTTCAACAAGACCCAGTCTTAAAAATAAATGCCAGAGATATAGCTCAGCAGTACAGTGCCTGCCTGGAGAGCACAAGGTTCCAAGTTTGATTCCCAGTACCAAAAAATAAAAAAGGGCTAGGGATGTAGCTCCATGGGAGAATATTTGCCTAGCATGTGTGAGAGCCCCAGGTTTAAGGCCCAGTACCACAAAAACATGTGAATCATCATCCATCCCTAATACGTACCACAAAAACTCACCTGTGGATTTAAGGTATCAGTAATCCTCCTTTCTAATTTCTTCCTCATTTCAAGTCAGGATTGCTTTCTTCTACAGAAAATATTTTAGTGTAGAAATCAGTTGCGTTGATGATATGTGCTCTAAGGGTCACATTCTGTCTAAATTGTAAAATACGACCTCGGTACTTTCTGTTTTTTACATAGGTATATATCCAATATATGAAATTTGCAAGGAGAGCAGAAGGTATCAAATCAGGACGAATGATATTTAAAAAAGCGAGGGAAGATACCAGAACCCGCCACCATGTCTATGTTACGGCGGCACTCATGGAGTATTACTGTAGTAAGGTAAATACTGAAATATGTATGTAAAGATGAAGTAGTTTCTTTCATTTGAAAACATTAATCAATAGGAAAAAAACATTCCTAGGTTTTGTCATTAAGCTTTTTGAGTTTTTGTTGGTGGTGGGTTTATTTGTTTTTTAAGATATAGGTCTTGCGATGTAGTTCAGGACAGCTTTGAACTCCTTATGTGAGGGCCAGGGTTACAGCTCAGCAGGCACAAGCACCTGCCTGGCAAGTGCAGGGTCCTGAGTTCAATTCCCAGTACCAAAAAAAAAAATTTTAAAAAGAGAGAGAGAGAGAGAGAGAGAGCTCCCTATGTAGCCCAGGCTGGCCTTGAATTTACAGTGATCCTCTTTCCTGAGCCTCAAATGCTAGGATGACTGGCATGCCCAGCTCTGTTTTTAAGTTTTAATTGCTCCTTTTTGTAAAGGAAGTCTAAGTGTATCTGTATATAACATGTGGAGCATTATCCAAATACCCAATTATATTCTAATTTGCAATCCTCTGTTTCCTCTTTTTTTCCTTCAGTACTGAAGATTGAAGCCAGCTCCAACCCTTCTTTATTTTGTTTTATTTTGTTTTGTTTTATTTTATTTTATTCTATTCTATTCTATTTGAGATAGGGTCTCACTAAGTTGCCTCGGCTGGGCTTGAACTGCTGGGCTCAGGTGCCCCTCAGTGCTGGGATTACAGGCATGTATCACCCAGTTCTATCTTTAAAAAAAGTAGAAGTCTTGTTTTGTTACCAAGGCTGGCCTCCAACTCCCTGGCTCACTCAAGTGATCCTCCTGCCTCAGTCTTGCAAGTCTTTGGGTCTCTATGTTGATTTTGCTGACCCTAAACACTCTTGACTGATTTTTGTTGTTTTTGTTGTTTTGAAACAGAGTTTTACTATAGAGTTCAGGCTGGCCTCGAACTCACTTTGTAGCCCAAGCTGGCCTTGAGCTCACAGCGATCCTCCTGCCTCAGCTCCCAAGTGCTGAGGTTACAGGTATGCACCACTGTGCCTGGCTCTTCACTGATTTTTAGCTCAAAACTTTTCACTTATTGTAATTTTAACTCTTGTTCAATGTCTGTTGTTTTGTTTTGTACTGGCATTTGAACTCAGGACCTTGCCCTTGTCAGGCAGGTGCTATACCTCTGAGCTATATTTCTGGCCATTCCATGACATATTTACATATTATAGTTTTAATATTTGGGGAAGTATCTTGTTTCAAATTTCATGGAAATCATTACTTTGTCCTCTTTTAGGACAAATCTGTTGCCTTTAAGATTTTTGAACTGGGACTAAAGAAATATGGAGACATTCCAGAGTATGTCCTGGCCTATATTGACTATCTCTCTCACCTCAATGGTAAGTGACTCTGGGATCACTAATGGCTCCATAATATTAAATGATCTGAAATTATGTTGCTGGGGTTTTTTTTCCCTTCTTGACTGTGTTATAAATCAGACACCACACCAGAAACAGGCATGTAATAGGCACCCAAAAAGTATTATAGCTTTGAACCAAATGTTTATGTTTGTGTTTATGTTTATGTTTTAATTTATGCTTATTGAATAATAGTAGATGCCTTTTAACTCCACAGAATGGTCAGTAAAGTCTCTTAGTACTAGGGTAAAGCTACAAGGTTGGTGTCAGCAGACGCAGAGTCTTGTTTATATTTGTTACTGATGAAATTGTGTAACTCATCTCCTGATTTCTGGAGGACCAACAGGCCAAAAACCTTCCTAGTGCTGGGGTACAACTGCACATAGGCTTGCTCAGCAGGTGTGAGACTCTTGAGTTTAATCTCCAGCATCATCAAAGCAAAATAGAAAGCCTTCTAACCATTAAGCCCAGATACCCCTGTAGTAAAGTAAAACTCTTTGAGGCTACTAGGGAAAAAGTTTTGAAAAGAACAAACGTTAAGTTCATTAGCATCTTTATTTCCCTATTTTGTTGTAATAATGATAACATAAAAATCATCTCTGCGAGTTTCTGTTTGGTAACAGGCACTGTGGTAGGTAATTCATTCATTCTCTTTCTCTCTCTCTCTCTCTCTCTCTCTCTCTCTCTC
>NDGN011360041.1:0-26276 GCA_002564285.1 Tympanoctomys barrerae | reverse complement strand
CTAGTAATCAGTTTTGAAACTATCTCATTGCTATTTATTTCTCAATAAAATTATTTTTTAAATTAAAAAAAATATCTTGACTGGAAGAAAGACAATAAACACAGACTCTTACGTAAGAGGTGACAAGAAAAAGTCAAAATGCAAGGCAGGTAGTGAATGAGGTGGGGACACTGAGGAGCCCAAGGCAGCCAAGAGCAGTTGGAACTGTCAAGCATTCCACTGCCTGATCAACCCACTTCACCCTTAGGTCAAATGCCAAAGGTCTTAAGGGAGTCTTCCCAGTCGTGATGCTTATTTCCCCAAAACAAAAATTGAAATGCTTACTTCCACTTGCAGATCAGAGTTAAGTCAGTGCAGTACCTGCCCATAAGGGCCTCAGGAAAACCAAGAGCATAGTAGCAATGCAGGAACCCATTCTTGGCAGAATGACCAAGAGAGCAAGTCAGGTAGGTTAATTTGGTTGAAGGCAGAGTGGGTGGCATGGGGTAAAGGGCTCATTCAGTAACTGTTCATGTGGCTGTCAGCTGAGAGCTCAGCTTTCTAGGCTTTAGTCACTCATTTATTGAAATTATTACCAAGACGAATCATATTAGAGTATGATTTTGCATACAAATATTGCAAAATCAGATAAGACAAAAATTTAGAGTAGAAAAAGTGAATCCCAGAAGATAAGAAATAATAAATTATTTAATATCCTTTTATTCATTTTTCATCTAAGTCTTTCAGTAGCAATTTGAATAGTTTAGAGCCATGATTTCCTAAATAAAAGTATATTATTTAGTAAATGACTCATAATAAATAAGTAGACATTTAAAAATATATTGAGGGGGCTGGAGAGATAGCTCAGTAGAATAAGTACCTGCCTGGCAAGCACAGGGTCCTGAGTTCAATCCCCAGTAGTAAAATAAATAAATAAATTAAAATATACTGAGTTCTCTCATGAAAGTAGGCATAAGTAGTTGTCTATAAATTATATTTTTGTGAGATAAATAAAAAATAACACAAAGGTTCCATCAATATTTAACTGAATTTACTGACCTACATGCAAGAGATATTCATGTGTTGCTTTACCTTTGAAAAAATAAAAAACTTACATAGTAAGGTCCTAAAACACTATTTTCAAATAAGTATGTGTGCATAACATCTGCATACTTCTCTAAAATTTAAGAATTCAATTATGACCTGGGTATGGTGGTGCAGGCCTATAATCACAGCACTCTGGAGGCTGAAGCAGGAAGATTGCTGTGACTTCAAGGAAAGCCTGGGCTACATAGTGAGTTCAAGGCCAGCCTGAAGTATACAATAAGACCCTGTATCAAATAACAAAAAAAACAATTTAATTATAAAGAAAATCTTAAGTCACTTTTGAATAAATAATTTTACCCACTGATCTAATACCTCATTTCAACTTTTGTGTTTTGAAATATGAAACAATAATCACATAATATACTCGTATGTAGTACTTTCCAACTGAGGTCGCTTATGCAAAGTGATAATTCCTAACATACTATATAAGCAAAAATCAAATGTTTACTGACTATCCTTTGAATGGGAAAAGGTAGGATTAATGGATGAAAGTTTTAACTTTTGTCTCAGTGAGGAAACTTATCAGATATGCTCCATGCAGAATGGATGGCTTCACGTACATGAGCCACATGGGAGAGACAAAACCAGCTGAATTATTATTCCTCTTGATAGAGTGCTGGAGGCAGATACAGCAAGCTTGACTCAGCTTAGTGGACTGTTAAGGTTTCCCATGGCTGGAATGTATTACGATCCAATGTCTACTTATATAATAGCAATTAGAAGTACGCATTACCAGCTTGCATACATCAATACAACAACATACAGATCTTGATCTCTCTTAACTGAAAAGCACAGTAAAGTTAGAGATGAAGGAAAGAGGGAGAGAGGAAGAGAGGAAGAGAGACAGAGAGGAGCAGAGGAGAGACTGCTGGATGAAAAGACAGAGAGATAGGCCAAAAGAAAAAATAAAAACTTTCCATTCCTGCTATGGCTGTCATCTCATTCCTGGGATTTACATCTGTACATATTTCCATTCTCCTACTCAACTTTCTAAATACTAAGGATATGATAGTGTTATTTTAAAAATTAATAAAGATGTCCATAAGGTATTAATCAATGCAGAGAAACTACTCAACAGAAAGATTTTCATGTTAAACTGCCTTAAATATCAAACTATTATTATTTCAATATAGCTCAAACACCAATAAAAGAATACAGTGAATTTATACCTCCAGGGGACATTGACATTTTCAGAGAAGAATGAGGCTTCGTGCCTTCTTTGTTTCCTAGTTTCCTTTTGTCAACTTGTGTTCTGGTAAGTCAGTAGAAATGTTTTAATTTGCTATTATTTTAGCTGGCCATACATAAGAGGAATTGCTTCTGAGAAGAGTTTACAAAGATGTGAGTAAATGTGTCAGCAAATGTCAACAGACATCTTTAAGACACTATACCCAAAGTAAAAAACCAAAAATCAAATGATCTACAGGTTTCCCATATAGGATCATGAAAGACTTTTATAAACAAGAACAATGTATAAACAATCTGAATGAAGCTTCTGCTCCTGCATATGCAGTGTGATGTCCCCAGGGCAGGCACTTGTGGGGAGAAGAGGGACACAAATTTGGCAAAGCAAAGATAAACTGGAACTTGAGACCTCTGCACCAAGTGGAGCTTGCAACTTGCACAAGATAGTTACTTCCCAAGGCCTCTTGCTTGAGAGAGAGAGAGCAAGGGAGAATACTGAGTATACATCTGACCCAGGGTTAGAAAACCTAGAGGGAGAGATCAGAGGGACCTGGAAGATCTATAGTTCAGTCCAGCTTCTGCCAACCAGTGGGGTGAACCGGGGAATCAGCGCAACCTGAATGTGTAGTTAGCAATGTCACTGGACTATGCCATGTATCAGTGCACAGATACAAACTTCACTTCTACCTTCTATTTCAGCAAAATGCCTCCAGAGCTATACAGGTGTGGTAGATAAGCTAATGTGCAACTAGTAACACCCAGCTGAACTGAATCAGCGTGGTTCTGGGATTAGAAGAACCACCTGAGGATTCTTGCCAACAGCATAAAAAGGAGAACTGAAGGGAAGATGATGTGCTGTTGATTCTCCTGAAGAAACTTATCACACTGATATAGACTCAGCTGTTCTCATCATTGGAGGAGCTTGGCTCCTTGCTTCAGTTCTTTTCTCAAGAGCTCTGGTCCTTACTTTGAGCATTGCATTTTGGCCCCAGTGCAGATCCTTCAGTCTGCTGAAACAGATCTTTATCCCACTGGTGCAAGCTTTCTGGCTTCCTCCATTGGCCTTAGGGCCTTTCCAGCACAGACTCTTGCATGAGACATCATCTTAGGCTCTAGTCTGGGTGGACTCACGAAGGAATTGCTGTGAGATGCAGACTGTCAGCTGTATTCTATGAGTCTAGTGTGTAAAAACACCTCCTGCACTCTTTTGCATTTGACCCTTTGTGTCAATATTATAAAATAATCCTATAAATCATGTGTTAATTATTAAATCCTTTCCCTGTATACCCTGACTACAGCAGCAGAAAAGAAAACTCTGGAAAATATTGGCCAAACTTAACTACAAGAAACTCACCACCACAGACTACTCGGGTTGTTTTTTGTTATTAATTGTACTTCTCACCCCTGAGCAGTTGTTATCTGATGCAGGTCCTTGAAGATTTGGTCTCTGCTTGAGCTTCAAAGATCAATAAATAAAGACATGCCAGCAGCACTGTAAATTACTTCTCTTTCACTATTTTTTAAATCTTTTATGTATTTATTTGGTACAGGGTTTTGCTACCCAGGTCAGATTCATTGTTATCCTTCTGTCTCAGCCTCCCCAGGCTGAGATTACAGGCATGCACCACCACGCCCAGTTTCAGGGCCTGCACAGTGCACTCAAGGTTCTGGCATGGTATGGCATGCAGTACTTGGGATCGAACCCAGGTCCTTGAGCTTACCAGACAGGCGCTTAAACCACTGAGCTATCTCCCCAGCCCTAATTATTTCTCTTTAATTTTTTTCTAAAAATAAACAGAGGTTTTCAATTAATAAAGATGACTTCTACTTCCAAAAGTACTTTTTTTAACATTGACAAGTTTAAGAGGGAAAAATTAAGATAATTAGAAAGCAAATAAAAATCTCATATAATATTTACTTTTTAATAACTCTAAAATGTGTTCATTCCTATTGCTTTCTAAAATGATTATTTTCTAAATCTTCCTGATATTTTGAACAATATCAGACCAAATAAACAGTGACTTTCCTTTCTTTGTGCTGTTATTGTAAGGCTTCTTCATTTTTCTCTTCCTGCCTCCCTTCCTTTATGCTTCTGGACTTCAGGTGTATAAATTAATTTTCTCTGCCCCTTAGTTCATGGGCATTATCATTTTCTTTTCACCTCAGTGCCTCATTTACTTTCTCTGCCACGCATCTCCAAGCTTATCCTCCCTTTTCCTGTCCCAGCCCTCTAAATGCATAAGGAAAGCTGAGTGTCCAGGTGCATGCCTGTAATGGCAGCCCTCAGGAGGCTGAGTAAGAAGATCTTGCAAGCTGGAGACCAGCCTGGATATAAAGTGAGCACAAGGCCAACCTGAGCTGCACAGCTGGACCCTGCCTTAAAAATACAAAAACCAAAACCCAATGAAATGGATAAAGAAAAGGGAAAGGACTAATCTGGAAGTTGAGATGAGGGTAGGTAAAAGAGGTATAAAAAGAGTTTTTATATCAGCTTTTTTAACATTCACTACAGGAATTACACCCAAGCACAAACCTTTGCTACTTTTAATGCTTTTTAAATACATATATATATATATATATATATATATATATAAAATTTCAAACTTAAGGCACTAGACTTTTACATAAAGAAAACATTGGGGTATTATAACATTTTTACTTTTTTTCTGGAAAAGAATTGATGAAAGAGCTTTCTCTAAAAGCTAAGGAAGTAAGACTCTCTGGTTGAAAACTTTTTAGTCCTTACAAATAATATTATGAATCCTATCAGGATCAATTTTCTGGCCATTATATTACACATAAAGAGAGAAAATGCTTTTCTTACTCTAATGCCCCAATCATTAAGTATAAATCATGGTGCCCTGAAATGGAAATAGTTTGGTTGAAGGGGCGATAGGAAGGCTGTCAAAGGGACTGGTAAACTTGGTAGATAAGCTTATTTGGTGTTCTGCAAAAAGACTTGTCCTATGTTTACTTGTTTCTGGATTTCATCTATACATCAGCCACTCAACACCATGGATAGCTCTATGGAAACAGCTGCACTCTAAGACTGCCTTTGCAGTAGATAACTAGGAGTCCCATAATTCTCAACACTACTTTGCATGAGTTGGGGTGAAGTAAGAAACCATGGCCAGCAGCCTGCAGACACAGGGTATAGTGACCCACACCTGGCATAGAATGGCTCTCCTTTCGGAACTGAGATTCCCATCACTCAGGTGCCAGAAGTTGGTGCCTATCTCTCTGAACTTATTAGCTCTTATTTTACTTTAGTTCAAGAAAGGCATCTCTCTTTCATTCCAGGCCATACTCTATTACAAAGAGAAGCTTTTATCAAGTGTCTGCTGCCTGAAAAGGTGGAGGGATTTAGGCTGCAAATGCTTGCTCTAGGGTGGGACGTTCTTGACAGCTGCAGATCCTTCTAGAGCACGGGACACCACTGGAGGGCTGAGTTCAGACCATGCAGTTAGGCTTCTCCCTCTATTAAATCTTCCTTCTCCTACTTCCCTATAGGTGTTGACCTCAAGAGAATTTTTGACAAACATTTTGCATGTAACAATGTCTCAAAGCTACTTTCTTGAGGACTGATATATGTATGGCGCCATATTGAATGGTTTTTCCTATGAGAATTTTACACTTATTTCTGTTGTGAACTCATGAGTTGTCTAAGCAGCTTTCATTCATTTGCCCCAGAAGATAGAAAACTGTATAAGGACAGACTATTTTATTAGTAAATATTGTATTTTGTACATAATGCTAATGAATCAGATAGTGTTCATTGAATTATTTTTAGCACTATATTTATCAACATTTGAACATCAGTGTTTTTTCTAGTAGCTTCTATTTTAAAATTTATATTATTTATAACCTGGCCATTCATTGAAAAGTGTAGTAACCAGTGCACAACAGCAAAAGAGAAAGTCTGGGTGAATTGAATTTGAGCAGACAGCTCTGGCGTTCATTTAGTGATGAATACTGCCTAAGCTCATTACGTTTGCCCTTTTCTCAGAAGAGCTAAGTATGTTCTGCTCAGATACAGTAACAATCAAAACTAAAAATGAAACTAAAACAAAATGAAGTTGTGGTGTGAATAGAGATGAGTGTAGGACTGCATCTAGGATGGGCCAAGGGTGGCAGAGGGTCAGGGTAGCTCTATGTGCAAGGCTTGCTTTGTGCTGTGGAACAGGCTTGCCAGGATGAGAGTCCAGCCGGGGTGAATTATTTTTTGTACTAGTCATTTACACTGCAGTTCACCTCACACAGGAAGGCACTTATATGAAGAAAATGGTGAGTCTTTCATTATTTTTGATTCCAGGATTTTCCAGGACAATTTTTCTCCACCTTTGAAGAGAACGATCTGCATGTACAGGCAACAAAGGCCTAGTTCCAGGGACCATGGATTACCTAACCCACCTGCTTCCGGAAAATTTCTTTTAGTTGGTGTCCTTAACAGTAGATGTGCTTTGTATTCTACTCTACAATATATTTTCTGATTTGCAAATAGTTTCTTATATAACCTAACTTCCCCTTCCCTAAATATTTAAACAAAATCAACACTTCGTGAATACCTGCTCTGTGGCTTTTTGGCCATGGAACTAAGCAACACTGAGACTGTTCACAGTATGAGAAAGATAAACCTGCAGTGAGATTGCACAGTAACTAAGCCCAGTTGGGAGCTAGGTTCTGTCAGCATCAGATGAGATGTGTATTCAGCATTCATAGGGTCTGCATCAGCAAATGCTTGTAAGGACCACAGCACTATGCTACTGCCGCAGAAGAAAGACGCCACTGAGGAGTTTCTGAATCATAGACAAAGATGTTAAATGTAGGTGGTTTTTATAAGAGGGGTAGCTCAAAACATCAGATCTATGTCCTTTGGGGGTTTTGTTTGCTTCCTTGTTTTATCTCCAGAAGGGTGATTTGGTCATTTTTGGCTTTTGTTTAGATTATAAAATGGAAATGTTGCCTTCCAAGCCTGTTTCCTCTCCACCATTCCCTGGTTAGGTTTTTCAAGTTGTCATTATTTGGTCCTCCATGCTTTCTGTATATTCCCCTACCCAGTTGCCTTGGCTTTTGTCTACCTTTACAAACACACACACAGCCAGGCACCAGGCGATCACACACGTTCTCTCTTTGGTATAGTGGCCGAATAGATAAATCAAGAAGTCTATCAATCTCTGGGTAATCTCTAATTACCTCTGTTTGCATAACATCTTATAGGACAAGGGAACAAGTCCATTTTGATTTAATGTTTTCAATGATCTGAGAAGGAGGTAATGATAAATTCTTCAAGGAAGTAACAAAACAAAAGAATAAAGGAAAAAGTGATTTATGGCAGGGCCAAAAAGCAAAACAGAGAAAAACAGGATAGGTTTCTATTTTGTTCTGTCCCCAGAATAAACATGACAGCAGACAGGCTTCTGGGATCTCCATTTAATGTGCTAAAATTAGGGATGCTGCTCACCAGTATTAATCGGCTGTGAGACAGTGTCACTGATCTGGGATGTGTCCAAGTTTGAGCCCAGGATTTGTATGTGAGTACACCTCTCACCTCAATTCATCTTTTTTTCAATAAATAATTGATGATGGTTTGAAAATGGCATTGGTCAAGTCACTTCTTCATTCTAAATCTCATTTTTAAGATGATGGCACTGGGCAGAATGATCTATGAGGTCCCTTTCACACTAATATCCTAAAATTATATTATTTTTTATAACATAGTTGGGACAAGCACTCCTGTCTGCTAAATTCTCACTCTGGGTTCATTTTCTAAACTACTTACAGATCCTCCGTGGGGTCTGTGGAGTTCCCTAAGGCAATGATGGATGAAGATGGCGGGGAGGACCGAGGACATTCATTTTCCTCTGTCTGCACCTGGTTGTGACTGATGGCCCGACAGGCAGTGCTCATGATCTGGTGATGCGAAGGTAGCAATAGCTTGGCCTCTGTTAGTTACTGATCACAGTGGACGGTCCGTGATCTGTTCCAACCTGTCTACTCACTACACCAAGTGAATCATCACTTGTTCCAAATAGTTTTCTAAGCACAGTTAATATTTCTGAACAGGTAAGAGATCGCTGCCTTTCTCATGGATACTGAAAACATAAAAATCTTAGTTTTTTAAACACGAAATTTTAAAGAGTAAAATATATCTGAAATGTCATTTCCTTTTAGGTAAAACTTTCTAGCTGTTTTCATGTGTGCATTATAATCTGTTAAAAACTTTTAGTGAGGTTTCTTTTCAAGCAGTATATGCTTTAGTACATGCAGTTCACTGTCATTTTGGGCAGTAGGTACATGCATATAACATACATTTTTCTTTTTTAAATCCATTTCCCATTCCTTCCCACCTCCTTTCCTTCTCTTCTAAACGTCCTTCCCCATTTTCATTTGTATTGACATTATTCATTTTAGCTCGTATTTATGACATACAGTGTTTACCTTTATTGAGGTTATTAGGTCTCTGTACATGGCATATCTTTATTCTATTTATTTCTTCTTCCCTTCCCCTGTTCCTCTTCTCCTCAGTCTCCTGGACTGCTTCCCATTGCAAGAGACCCAATCCCTTGCCTCCTTTTATCAATATTCTATTATGCATTTTGTTTGTACTTTGCCTTACTCAAATGAAAGGTACCCTACAGTATTTAAGCTTGTGTGTCTGACTCATTTCGCTCAACATTTTATTTTCCAAGTGTATGCATTTTCCTGTAAATATTCAAATTCATCTTGCATCATAGCCCAACAGTATTCTATTGTGTAGAGATATCACATATTCTTTATCTGATCAGCTGATGATGGGTATACAGGCTGCTCTCAGGATTTCACTATCATGAATTGAACTGCTGTAAACATTGGAATGCATGTACTGCTGTAGCACCATCTCTTTAGCTTTTTGTGGAGAGAAGGATGACTGGATCATATGGAATTTCTAGGTTCAGTTCTTTGGGAGCTCTCCATACTGCTATCCATAATGGCTATACTGTTCACATTCCCACCAGCAATGCAGGAGGGCCCATGTTCCCCCATAGCCATGCCAGCATTTGGTATTTTTTGACTTCTTGATGATGGCCATTCTTTTTGGTATAAGTTGGAATTTTAGCATTGTTTTCATATGCATTTCTCTAATAGCCAGAGATATTCAGAATGTTTTCATATATTTGCTGGCCATTTCTTCTACTTCCTCAAAGGAACCTTATTACCAAGTTCATATTTGGTAGCATAAATGAAAATTATTTCATAAAATGAGAGATAGGAAAAATTATATTACAAAGTTAGGTAGTTTTCACATTATGAATACATTTCTGTTTAAGATATTTAATTTAGGGGCTAGGGGGTTGGCTCAGTACAATAAGCACTTGACTGGCAAGTGCAAGGGCCTGAGTTCAATCCCTGGTTCAGCAAAAATAAATAAATTAATTGATAATAATAATTTATATTTTATTTTAATTAAAAATAATTCTAGGAGCCAGGAAGATGGCTCAGTGGAAAAGCACTACCCTGGCAAGTGCAAGGGCCTGAGTTTAATCCCTGGTTACACCAAAAAAAAAAAAAAAGAAAAAGAAAAAAGGAAAGAAATTCTGTATATTTATGACACACATGGGATATTATGGTATATAAATATTATGGAGTGATTCATTCATATACAACCCTTGACTTACATTTCTTTGTAGTAAGAATATTTAAAATATATTATTCACAAATTTTAAATGTACATTAATATCAAATATGCAATATTATTAGTAATTATAGTTACTATGCTTGCAATAGATCACTACAATGAACCCTCCTACTTAAGAGTGATGCTGTGCCCTTTGACAGCCTCTCATTTTTCCCCACATCCCTCTCCTGCCACCAGCACCCTCTGGTCACCACCATTCTACTCTTTCCCTCTGAGGGTCTGACTGTGTCCACTGCACACATAAATGAGATCAGGTGATGTGTGTCATCTTGTGCTTGGCTTATTTCACTTAGCATCCGGCTTATACACGTTGTTTAAAATGGCAGAAATATGAAGGCTTTGAATTTATTCCTAAGTGTTTCTTCAGCTTAGTCAGTCTTTGACATGTCATAAAGTCATTTTCATTTAATTCTAACTATTGTCTGATTCTTTACTTAAATGATTTATACCTAGGTGATTTGTCCTTAGGAGCAAAACTTTCATATGTTCTTAAGCTTCTTTCATTATTTGCACTATAAATAAATATCTTTTTTATTTAATTTGGCTTTTTCTTGGCCTTTTGCTTTCTACTAATATTTTACCTTTTATTTTAAGTGTTTGGAGCAGAGAAGGTGCATTAAATTAACTTAACCTGTCTATCTTAGATAGGCACAATGTAAGTGTTTAATAAATTGATTATTAACAAGGAAGTTACTTATGATAATGAAGATGACCTTAGCACCTATTATGTACTTGGCATATTTTAACATGATAATATTGTATCATATTCATCTATCACACATATTAACTTATGCTTCTGTCATAAAAATTCACTAGATTAAGTTCTATTATTAAAACCAATAGGGCTGACCAAATAGCTCAGCGGATTAAAGCACCTGCAAGCAGGTGCAGGGTCCAAGGGTTTGATCCCTGGGTCTGCCATGCTGGCCTTGCCCCTGGAGTTCTCTGAGACAGCAGTTGAGACTGGACATGGTAGCACACATCTGTAATCCCAGAACTTGGGAAGCTGTAAACAGGTGAATCACTACAAGTCCGATCTAGTAGTGAGACACTGACCACCCTGTAGACTCTTCCCTAAAGTACAAAAAACAAAAGGAAAAAAAATTTAAATGAAGAAGCTGAAACATAGAGATGCTAAAATTTGCCCTAAATGTTGCAGTTAGTAGGAGATGTGGGAGCTGAACAAAGGGGATTTGAATCAAGAAGGCACATTCCCAACTACTTTTCTAACTCACTCAATATGTATTTGTTGAATAAGCTTATTGGCTTTCCAGGGCTGCTATGTAAAGTACCACAAACTAGGATGACTCTACACAACAAACTTTATTATCGCATAGCTGTCGAGGACAGAACTACAATCTCCTGGGTTGTAGGGCATGCTTCTCTGAAAGCTCTAGGAATGTTCTTGCTTATGCTCCTTAGTTTCTGATGCCTGCTGGCAAAACAATGATATTACTTGTCTTGCAGCTGTATATTCCAACTCTTGATTATATCTTCACTTGGCTTTCTTCTCTCTTACTATGTTTGTGTCTTTCTCCTCAGCCATTATTAGGGCTAATCCTAATCACGTCAGATCACATTGTGATGCAATTACATCAATGATACCATAATTCCAAAGATCA
Source organism: Tympanoctomys barrerae (assembly GCA_002564285.1). Taxonomy (NCBI): domain Eukaryota; kingdom Metazoa; phylum Chordata; class Mammalia; order Rodentia; family Octodontidae; genus Tympanoctomys; species Tympanoctomys barrerae. Next base: position 14,708 of record NDGN011360041.1, on the reverse strand, counting down.
TGCTCGAGGTGGTGGAGAGTAAAACACAAACAGATTTCTTTGCAGGACACAATTCAACCCAGAACTGCAACAGTCAGGTAGGATAAATCTATTCAATATTTTGAGAAATCACTATTTAATAGAGTATGCATTAATGTTTAGTCAGATTAGCATAGACCTGCGTTCAAATTTCATAATTTACTAGTCATGTACACGATATAAATCACTGCATTTTCTAAGTTTCAATTTCTACATATGAAATCACAATAATATAAAGCCTATGTTTTATTAGTTGGCAGGATTTAAGATACTAAATATTATGTCTGGGGTTGACTGTGGCTTTCTCTTCTGTATTTTCTGTGTATATTATGTACTCCAATTATTTTAAAAAATTGAAACATATGGTACCACTATTTTTAAATAATGAAAGTAATGCCCAAGTTTCCAATCAAATACCAAAGTATAAGGTAAAAATTTTAAATTATATATTTTCTAATCTTTGTATATTTATGATACACCTTATATGTACTACAGTAAAAATTGTTTTGTATTTGTCTATAAAATAGTTATAAATATGTGTGTATGTCCTTTCTTGGCCAAATCAGCTGATAGAAACCCACTATGTATTTTTAGAGACAGTGTGATATTTCACTGATTATCATAATTAATACGTTTTGAAAATCTGTAATATATGTATTGTTGTATGTTACTCTTTTTTTTGGTTCTGCCATTTTTTTAGCTTTTGTTTTTACTTTTCAAAATAAAACTAAATTTAAAAAAATAATTTATTCAACTCTCTCCCTATTAATTGATGTTTAGGTTGGTTCTAGTGGGTTTTTTCCTAACTATAGGCAATGATGAGGTTAATATACATCTTATAACTTTGGGTCTTGGGGGATCTTCAAACCTCAATTACTAGTTGCATATATATGCTTACTTTAAGTTAAAAAGTGTAATTATAGAAATAATAAGGATATATTTTACCTTGTCAAGTTACTTTGATGAAGAGAGAATTTTTTAAAAAGTATTTTGAGCTCTGTCAAAGTGACCTCAAAGTAAATGCTATAAGTGGAGTATACCTTGTCCGAAATGATAGGGACAAGAAATGTTTCAAATTTTGGAATTTGGGGGAGAGGTGGCTCTGGAATATTTGCATAGATATTACTTCACAAGGCTTTAGATTTGATGACATTTTAGATTTTCAAATGTGGAGTGCTTAGCCTGTATTAAATTTTAAGCAGCTACTCTGTTCTAAACATTCTGATTAGATTTCTGATCTAAACCACCATAGTTATTATTTTCACCCCTTCGTAGGTGGTGACACTGGAGTGCGAATAGGAAACTGAACAATATGGCAGTAGTGCTGAGTGGTAGAATCAGATCACAGACAATCTGGGGCTTGGTCTAGAGCGCAAATGCTTTCCATTACTCAGGGCTGCTGCTCAGGGCAGCTCTGGGGGTGCAGGTGAGGAGATAAACACAAACAGTGAAGTGGCTTTTGGCAAAGCTGCTCTTAGATTTATACTCTTCCTCTGTCTCCAAGCTTAGAAACTAGATTCACTTAACTTCTTTCTCCCATGGTCTGGCTCAGTATCAAACTGGGCTCCTTTTTATCCATAGAAAGAGAAACACAAAACACCTTTGGGTAGTTAGCAGGTGAGTACGGAATCAGCCTTTGCTCCATGAGATGTCTTACGGGAAAGGGTCAATCCAATTTCCTTCCCATATTGCCAGAGCTACTCTAATGTTGGTTCTTATTTCCCCAGTCAGTGGTTTCTTGACTTGATCATCAGTCTACACATTCCTGCCTGGAGCCCTGTTCCTATGAATACGAGCTACTATCACAGAATTAGTTTGTACACTTAGCCAACTCCCCACACCTGGTCCGACAGCCTCCTCTCCTCATCATGTCACGTTGGTCCTGGTACTGCCTTGAATTTAGATTTACCTTAGTGTAATTGTTAACTTACTAAAAAATGTATTTTAAATGAATTGTATCTAATCATGCCTAGGTATTAAGAGATAGATCTGAATACTAGTACTGACTGTTTCAATTTTCTTTAGATTGTGTGGTTTCTGTTTTATTTTAGGATTTGTTAACATAAAACTGAATGATTGCAACTTCTTGTCTCTAAAACACATGGGTATTTATAATTTTATAAAGTTTACTTGGACAGCAGTAATATTAGATACATGAGGGGAGATTGGAGTCCCTCTTCACTTCTTATACATTATCATGATTTCCATTCATTGGTGGGTAAAACTCACATGTAGCACCAGATATACTACACAGAAGCTTATAAATGAGAGGAAGACAGGAGGCTTCCTTTGAGACATTCCTAGGATTCTGGTCAGCTTTCTCATTGCTGGGACATAAAACCTGATAACAATGACTTAAAAGAAGAGAGGTTTACTTTAGCCCAAGGTTTTAGGGAATTTGGTACATGGTTGACAGTCTCCAAGAAAAGAACATCATGGCAAAATGACCTAATGGAACAAAGCTACCTGGTTCTTGGTGGCCACAAAGCAGAGCAGGGGAGCAACAAAGAGAGCTAGCAGTGAGGAACAAGATATAGACCCCAAATCGATCTGGATCTGACCAAACACACCCAGAAGTGTGCTATGCCAATCTTTCAGGCAGATACCAAAGCAAACCAAATTTCCACTCCATCGTGAACTTTAGAATCCATGCTTTGTCAACTTGATACCCAAGCATACCTCCTTAAATCATACCTAATGACCAATTAAACACAAGGTTATTACTCTATCTAACATGGTGCAGTTATCTTGCATAAAACTTAAACAAAATAATCCTCAAAAAAGCCTTCATTCCCCGAGTCTCAGAGGTTCCAGCATTGCTAAAAAACTCAAGTCCAGGCCATCTCTGAAAATCAAGGACAGTACATGTGAACCCCTGTGAAAATGAAAAACAAAGTGTATAATACCAAGGTATAATGGCACAGGGTAACCATTCTCATGTCAAATGGAAGGAAGAGAGAGATAGAAAAGAATCAGAGAAAAGAACATTTTAAAACCACAAGGGCAAACATGAAATGTTACAGACACATGTTGAGTATCCAGTGCACATGTGGGGACATGAGCTCCAGAAGGCTGGAGCTGCCCCACCACTATGGCCTTTCCCTTCAGCCCACGTGACATTTCAATGTGCACATTCCCAGCATATCTGACTCTCAGTGCTCTCTGGTGCGTCTTTGGCTTCACACCCACAGCTTCAGAAATTGCCTTCCAAGGAGTTCTTTCTTCTTCTGCCTAGCCTCAAAGATGTTCTTTGAAAAAAAGGATGGAAGCTTCCTTGACACACAGATCTTGTGCTTTGCATGTCACAGTGGTGAAACCAATACTATAAGGGTGGCACTGAGATCTGATGTCAACAGTATCCCTAGGCCTCCTTGTACAGTCACTGCAGCAGCTTCTTAGTATGTGGGTGACTGAGCACAATGAAGTAAATTCCAGGGAAATGATTCCCTGGAATCATTGGAGAGCTGGGCAATACAATCTCAGTGGAGAGCTGGGCAATACAATATCCATTCAGTGCAAAACCAAAGGGAATCATTTCCTCGTGCAGTCCTTCTCTATGAGGTAGGCCAAGGGCTCTCTTCTCCAACGCAAGCTTTACACATCTGCACCTTTATGCCTATGATGAATGCAGTCTTTGGTAACTTCTGAGATGGATTCAAGGTATCTGCTCTTGTTTCTCTATAAAATATTTAGTTAATTTTCAGTGGTAGTAATCTTAATAGTCACACATTTTAAATTATTTATTTATTTATTTGGTACAGGCTCTGGCTATGCAGCACAGACTCATAGTGACCTGTGACTTATAGTGTACTGTCTCAGCCTCTCACTGCGGAGCCATCAGATCGTGTGGTACTAGGGATCAAACCCGGGTCTTTGCACTTGCCAGGCAGGTGTTTAGACTGCCAAGCTATTTCCCTGTTTCCTGTCATACATTTTTTGGATCCCAACATTACATGTAGTTCTTTCTGTGCTGAAAATTAAGTTTTGAAATTTAATGTTTTGAAAACATTTCCTTCTGGTATTTGTTCCTCATTCTCACTATAAATCTAGCTAAAAGCAGCCAGCAGAGCCCATATCACAGCTTAAATGTTTGGCGATCTTGAAAATTCCTCCACCAGAATAATCAATTTATTTCCCTTAACCTCAATCTCCTTCCAACTCTTAGAACATGAGAAAAATGTAAACAAATTTTCTGCCGGGGTATAACACACATGGCCTCTAGTCCAGCTGCCAGTGGAGTCTTTGCTCCCAACTGAAAACTCTTGAACCTAGATTGTACTGTCCACATATCTAGAAGCCTTCTAGTCTTCTGAGTTCTGACTAGAATAACTGATTCTAGAATAACAGAGCTCTGTTTTTATAATTTTAAGGCTTCTCCAGCCCACATCTGCAAATGCTTCCAAATTCCTCCTACAAACCAGTTCTAAAGGATTCTAAAGCATACGGAGGTATAATCACAGTAATGTACACAATTCTGGCACCAAACTCTGTGTGGGGTAGGGCTTTCCAGAGTAATAGAATCAATAAAAATAAGGACCAGTGAGATAGCTCAGTGGATTAAGCACCTGCTCAGGCAAGTGCAGGGAATGGGGTTCAATTCCCAGCACTACATGCAGTGTTGGCCACTGAAACTAGGTGTGGTGGGTACACCTATAATCCCAATGCTGAGGAGGTTGAAAACAGGAGGATCACTATGAGTCTGAGCTACATAGTGAGAACCTGTAGAAAATACATTAAAAAATGTATATTTATGCAAGTGATTTATGAGGTAGCCTTACAGGATCAGAGGGAAGCGATTCCATGATGACCATCTGCTCAGTCGAGAGCTGGATGATACAATATCCACTCAGGGTAAAGCAAAAGTGAAGTCATAGGACCAGAGTCATCAAGGATGCAGCAAAGCCTGAGGTCAAACACGTGGAAGGTCACTCAGGGGCCTCTGGAAGGATGAACAAACAGGAAACTGATGTTCAAAGCCAACAGCAGCAAACAACACTGATTCAACAGCCTGGAACTCATCAAGCAAGCACAAACTTCCTTTTTTCCCCCATTGTTCATTCCATCCTGGCTCTAAGCTTATTATTTTGTGTAACCCACAACCCTGGTATGTCCTGCTTCCACAGTTCACTGGCCTACCAGCCAATCATCTCTAGAAACACATCACAGATACATAGAGGCCTACCTGATCTGTCAGCCATTTCTTAATGCATTCAAGTTGACATATCACAATAAATAGTCACAAATAGTCAGCATTTCTTGTTTTGTACACCAGCAATTAATAAAAATAGTATTTCCTAAGTATGTCTGTAATCACACTTTATATATAGTTAGTATTTCATCTCAAGTAACACTGTTATCATGATACAGATAATCTTTTTGAGAGGAAAGACACTTTAGGAAAGTTGTTGCCATATGCTCCAGCCATTCCATGGGAAAGTATAAGGACCAGCACATGCACCTCAAAATTGAGTCAAGTAATGCTATTCAATAGGTGCTGTTGAGTAGTAATGTGCCAATTTCCAAATTAAAGCACATGAGCTCTATCACCTCAACATTTCCTTTCATTAACTCAGATATATCATTAGAATGCTTTGAAGGCTGTCCATCAAAATAACATGTAGCCTGAATCTCCAAGCTTATAAATTTAATAAAGGACTAGGAGAAATCAGCATTGTCTAAACTATAGAAAGGAAGAAAAGTATAAAACCAGTTGCCCCAATATGTGAAAATAATTTTTATAACTGCTTATTGGAAGGAAGCATAAATAGAAGAAAACAGCCTCTCACCCTCATCATCCCGAAGCCTAATATATTACTCTTAATCATCATTTTCTGATATTTTCTATTCTCTTTGGGTTGAAAAATGCATGCTATTTCTATGATTTAAAAGAATGGAAAATATATTATAATGCATTTAAACCTACAAGCAGATACTATTGAGAAGTTTATATGTAATAAATAATTTATTTCTCATAAAATAACTTCTGATAGGTTGCTGTTTTTGTATATAACATCATTAAACAGGAATAAAACACTGAGGAGATAAAGGACCTCCCCGGTGTCACACGTCTGTGAGTTACTGAGGCAAGACATGAAGCTACATAAACGAGCCGCAAGGCTCTAGATTTGCCCACTGCACCACTGGATCTCAGCGGAAGTCAGGATACATTAAGCTGGTTTTCAGGATGCTAAATATTGAACTGGGGCTTTGAAAAAGACACATAGCAGGCAAATACACTGTATAGGTACTGGAATGAAAACAGCAGAGTCATGTCCTTGCTAGGGTGGAGAATGTGTGCGAGGAACAGCTTTCCCTAAATCTCCATGTTTGCAAGCTGTAATATAAGCCATGCTGTGTTAAGAGTACAGGAGAACTCAGCTGAAAGTGTGATGCGATACCAAAGCACTATATTCATTAGAAGGATTAAAACTGAGTATTAAAGTGGTATTTTTATTAATATGAAATATTGGTTATATTTTTATATGTAAGGACAATTTTATTTTCTTAAATATATTGCTATCTTTTTTTTTGCACATCTAATTAAATTGAAAATTTGTGCTTCTTACTTTCAGAAGGACAATTTTCACCGTATATGAAAGGACAAATTCATATATGTAAGGGCAATTATCTTATTTTGTTATTTGTCCATGGCTTATTTTTGACCCCTTTGAAATTGTAACTATTATGATTCTTATGATTAGAAGTTCTTTACATTACTGGATGCTAACTCTCACCATGAGGTTTCAAGTACTATATAGTCATTTGTCGGTTTCTTTACTTTGCACGTGAAGTTGTCTTTACAGTTAGGAAAGAGTTCTGCTTATTTCTACGTTTGATGAAATTCGGTCATTATAGCATGTTATCACCTTGTGGTTTTTTCCTTTCTTATTTTTTTACATTTAAATATCCAATCTATTTGAAATTTATACTAGTTTTTATTGTAAGGACTATATACAAGTTGACAGCCCAATTATGAATATTTGCTTATCAGCAAGCCACTTACTTATAATAAAATATATAATTTTCCCTATCAATTCAGAATCATCCTTATGACATTCCATATATCTATATACAATTGTAACTATTCTCTGGAATTTTATTTCTGTCCTTTAGATACATCTAGATAATCCTGTGCCAATATTAATCTGTTTTAAATGTAGAGGCTATATGGTACACTGTACTGTGCTAAATAGTCCCACCTAATTATTCTCATCCTGTTTCCTCATTATTCTTGTGTTCAAAAATTTCTTCCTTTCTTTTTGTTATTATAAATTAATTTTTTTTCAGAGTCCTCATGGTTCACGAGTGCTTCTCAGTTTTATGGTCTTATGTGGAGATATTCTCACATTTCTGCTTATGACCAATCTCATAAACTGAAAGCGCTGTTTCTGGGAAGTAGCTACAACCAGATCACTCGAGATTGCGTGTGTTCTTGACGCCAGGGCTCCTTCACGTCTGCCATCCTTTCATCTCTATAACTAGGAAAAGTAAGCATAGGCATCCTTGTGCAGTTTCTACCCACATACCAGCAAAGGAAATTATCTGGGCTCCTCTAGAGTTCTCTCTACCCCATCTTCACTCACTGACAGTCACCTGCCAGCTCTTCCCAGCCTTCTGCTGTGGAATCAGCTCCTACATCACACATAATTTTCCTCTATTTTCAAAGGCCCCATAATTTTCCTCTATTTTTTTTTAATTTCCTTTATTTATTTATTTATTTTTTGTGGTACTGAGCCTTTTCTTGTCAATCCATGTGATTTCTTCTGCTACCTTGATTGCAAGCAAGCAAGGAACTATACTTACTTTTAATGCTTTTTCCACGTATTAAAAAAAAAAATCCTCTACCTGCTTGGCAAGTGCAGGGTCCTCAGTTAGATTCCTGGTACTAGAAACAAAAAGAACAACAACAAAAACACTTCCAAATCAAAAATAGGCACAGTGCCACACACCTATGATCCCTGTACTCTGGGAAGCTAAACAGGAAGATTGTAACTTTGAACCCAGCCTAGGAAACTGCTTAGTAATTTAATAAGAACTTGTCTCAAAACAAAAACTAAAAAGAGCTGAGGATGTAGCTTCATGCAAAAGGCCCTTATTCAATTCCCAGTGCTGAAAGAGACAATTCTCCAAATTAAAAAAGAAACTTAAACTTTTAGGTCACAAAAGCTGAAGATTTTTAGCTTTTAAACTTTCATTTCTGTCTTTCCATATAACTTCATTAATATAGAGCAAATGGTACAAAAAATGAACGTAAATGAGGAAGCATGAGCGCTAGCCAGGAATTAAAGCAGCTAATAGAAATGCATTTCCCAGAATCTAGATGCCCAAATTAGCATATGAAGCTTTCACTGAAGCTATAATAAAAACTCAAAGAACTAGAGAAAACAATACTTCAATAATTAAAAGAAAGTAAATCGACCACTCCAAGGTGATATTATCAATAAGTATATAAATTGAATTTTAAAATTTTACAAGTTCAATAATTGGAATGAAAACATCATTAAATCAGCAGAGACAGTGATAAAAAAAAATGAAAGTTTTAAATTGCTAAAAGAAAACTTGAAACACTTGAAGTCGTAGGCACAGGAACAAACCAACAAACAGGGTTATATGAATTAAAATGTTCCTATTCAAGAGAAACCACTAACCATGAAGAGATAGCCTACAAAGTGAGAGAAAAGCATTGCCTGCTACTCTCCAAACATAGGATTACAAACTTAACATCAAAAAAAACAACCAAATTACTTAATTTTTTCAAAAGAAAAAGTGTAAAGAGACAATAAAAATATTTTTAAAATTCTATCACATCCATTTGGGACACACAAATCAAGCTGTGACTCTTCTTGGCCTTGTTGGAATAATCATTGTCAAAAGAAAACAAAACAAAACAAATAAACCAATGAATGTTAGAAAGCATGCAGGAAAAAAGGAGCCCGTCTGTATTCCTGATGGGGATATAAGTTAATACAGCTATTAATGTAAGTCAATATGGTCATTCTTCAAAAACTCACACTGGAGCTATCATCAGTCCAGCTATGCCACTCGTTGGTATGTGCTTGAAGGAAACAGAGCCAGCACTCCACAGGGGTAGCAATACACTTTCTTTATTGTCACAATTCACAATAGTCAAGATAGGAAACCAGCATTGGTCTCCATCAACATATGAATGGATAAGAAAATATTGTATGCATACACAATGATGTATAATTCAGCTAAAAAAGATTTAATTTTTTTGCAGGAAAATGGATGAATTTGGAGACCACCACTTTGAGTGAAATAAGCCAGACTCAGAAAGACAAATATCTTGTGTTTTCCCTAATACAGGGAATCTAAATACAATAGCAAGAATATAAAAGAGAGATTACTATTGGCCAAAAGGGAGAAATAAATGACAAGGGAAGTGAGGCATCAAATTGAGTAATGGGAGCATGGAACTCAGAAAAATACATTTACCTGTATTGAATCCTCATTCAAAACCACGAGACAGTAGACTGAAGGGTAGGACATGGGAGGTGATGGGGGACATGAAGGTGACAAAAGTATGTTATGTGCATGTGGTAGGAACCTGTCAACATGAAACCCATTAGCCTGTAAGACCAATAAAAAGTATGAAAAATATAATTGCCAATGAAATGCATGTAGAGCTATGAATGAAATTTACAAAAAATTCTAAAATAGAAAAAGTAAATAAAATGAATGTCATGTAAAGCGCACTGTAAGTTGCTACATCTAGCTTGAATGTATCATTATTTTATCAGAAATTAGGGGCCGGGGAGATGGTTCAGTGGAATAGGCGCTTCCCTGGCAAGCGCAAGAACCTGAGTTCAATCCCTGGTTCTGGTGGAAAAAAAAAAGAAAGAAAGAAATGTCTTCCTTGGTCCTCCAGTGCCGGCCCCACCTCTGGGGCATGCTGAGATGGCAGTTGAGACTGGGTGTGATAGTGCGCACATGTAATCTCAGCTCTTGGGAGGCTGTAAACAGGTGGATGGCTACGAGTCTGATTTAGTAGTGAGACCCTGGATACCCAGTAAACCCTTCCCTAAAATACAAAAAAAAAAAAAAAAAAGTCTTTTTTATTTTTATTTTTTTCTGGTATGAGATTGAACTCAAGGCTTGACACTTGTCAGACAGTTGCTTATTCTACTGAGCTATCTCCTTGGCCCATTGGAAATAAATGTCTTTATTAAAGATTTTTAGAAGGTATTAGGAGAAACTGGGAGAAATTAGGAGAAACTAGGTAGGGCATATTAGAACTCTTCACAACGAATCTAAAAGTATTCTTTCTTTTCTCTAGTCATATATAAAGATTATATTTCCCCAGGTTCATAAAATTGGGTATGACCAATGTAATTTACTTTTGCTGATAAAAGTGAAGGCATTTTTTAAACCTGATTCTAGACAAAAGTTTTGATAGCTAATGTCCAATTTATCAACCTTCTTTTTATCTTCTTCAGTAATGGAGGTAGGTATTTAAATGAGGCTCCATTAGCCAGGATTCCCAAGAGACTGTGATAAGCAAATTTCCTGCCTGTCTCTGTTAGATATACCAATGGGCCAAAAAGCATGTGTGCACTTGAGTCACTGAGGTTATGGGGCTTTTTCTTACTTTTTATTCTTACATAATAAACTAGCCTTCATTGTTTACATTACTTTGTAGACTAGTTGTAATAAGAAAAGTCATGTTGTACAACAAGCATTTAGAACATGAAATGGCATGTAGTATATGCTAGTTGATGTTAATTGTAGCTATTATAATTACTATAGCCATCCAAACAAAATATTCCTGACATGGGCAGCAAACTAGCTCTAGTTAGCATTCCCAGCTTTTCTTATTGGATAGATTTAATTTTTTCCCTCAATATAAATACATAGGAACATTTTAGGTTCAAATAATTATCTTGTTTATTCTATCTCTGGATCCTCTCAGAGTAGGAAAATCTCAATACAATTTTTTTGAGCTGAATTTTTGTTCTCCTTAGTGGCAGAGAAGAAAGGAAATCAGGGAGTGGATTTTGTAACCTTTATGTTTCTTATAAGATGACTGAGGGACATATTCATGTTCTCTCACTTTATGGACATCTTAATGTATTTAAGATAATTTTTATGAGTAAAGATTTTTATGAATAGTGTATCTTTTATCATCCTAATTTTATTATATATAAACTAAGTAAACTTCCACATCTGCAAAGATGGCTCTAAATATTTAGTGTAGTTAGGAAAATAAAGCAACCACTGATGTATTAGGCACATACAACACCTGTGACACACTTTGGCCCATTCCTTCCTTATACAGCCAATAGGAATTGAGTGACTCTGTCTCTTTCCCTCCCTTATCATCTCGCCCTCTTAGTCACCACCATATGAGACCATATAGCTAAGAAATGAATGGGAAAAGGACCGAGAGCGTAGCCACGCACTCCTCCACCTCCAAGTTGTCTACAGTGGTTCAACATTGCTGGAAAACTTAACTTTGATGTTTGCTGCTTTTTTACCTGGAAATTGCAGGGCACCTGGTATGATGCCTCCTAGACTAACAGATTAAAGAACACAGTAAATATAATAACCTGGCATGTTCAGGCACTCACTCCAGGATCCTCCCTTTACCAAGGATATGAAAATCTTCAAGTGCTTAAGGCCCTGTGTAAGATATACTGCAATGCACATGTGTAACCTCTGCAATGTTCCCATATACTCTAAATGATTGCTATATCACCTATAATACCTAATAAAAGTTAATGGTATATAAATAACTGCTATGATTGTTTAGAGAACAGTGACAAGAAAATTATGCATACTCTGTACAGACACAATTTTAAATATTTGAATTTATGATGCAGACCCCTTGAATAGAGGGACAATTGTTATAGCTTATAGTCTTTATTTCTTCATTTTAGACCCCTCACCCATGTCATATTCACTTCTTACCAGTAGTTCTATCATTTCAGATTTCCTACTATGTTTTCTCTTTAATCTGTAAGGCTTTAGTTGAATTTATTTATTTATTTATTTATTTATTTATTGCAGTACCAGGGATTGAACTCAGGACCCTGCACTTGCCAGGCAAGCACTTATTCTAGTGAACTATTTTTCCTGGGGCCTATATTTTTATTTATTAAATAAAAATTCTTTATATTTATTTTTGAAATATTTCCCTGTATTTTCTCTTTTTCCTTCTGGGACAAACGTCATATGTAGATAATTTTATATTGTTTCCTAGCTCTTTTCTACTCTGTGAAAATTTCTCTTTCTTTGATGCAGAGGGCCAAATCCATGGCTTGTAAATATCTATGTAGATTCATGTGTGTACAATACATGCACATGCATTTTAAAGAATATAAGCTTTAATAACTAGTGGAGAGTGTCCAGCACATAGATAATCTCAACTACAGAAACTCTAATTTGAGAATTGAGAACCAGAAATATGTAAATATGCATGCAGATATTCTTAGCAAACTTATCCTTAGTTGCTAAAAGGTAAAAATAAAATGTCTACCAGTGAATGAATAGTTGACTAAAATAGGATGCAGCCTTACAACAGATTATTATTAACTGATTAATAGGAATAACTATAGGTCTTGAAAAAACATGCTAAGAAGCACTAGAAAGGAAGCAAAACAAACACACACACACACATACACACACACAACCCTGTATAATTTTGGATTCTAGATCCATAAATATACAGTAAAGGAAAAACTATAAAGATAGCAGATTAAGGGTCATTTGGGTATCAGGATAGGAATTAATGTTGACTACAAAGAAAGCAAAAATGTAAACAAAGAAGGAGAGATCTCTTGGTGGGAAAGAAAAGTGTTTTTCAAACTGGTTTGAGTTGTTTGCTAAACAAGTCTGCACATTTTTAAAGAATTGTTGAATTATACACAAAACAGGCAAATTTTATGATATAAATTAGAGACAGAGGTCAGAAGCAAACAAGCAAGAGAAAATAGAAGGGCGGGAGAGAGAGAAAGAGACAGAGACAGAGAGAGAGGGAGATGAGACAGAAAGAGACAGAGAGAGAGAGAGAGAAAGAGACGGAGACAGAGACACAGAGTGAAAGAGACAGAGACAGACAGAGAGAGAGAGAGAGAGATGCTGCAATTCACTGACTCAATAAATGTTCACTTGAATGTCAGTGGACACTGAACACCCTGATGAGGCTGGCTTGGCCTCCTACTCACTGAGGCAGCACATCTGTGTTGGGCTCTACACTTCCTTAAATTGGGCTGAGTCACTTCCACTCCGTCCAGACCCATGGGATTCACAGTGTTTCCGCCAACACAGGCCATCTTTCTACCTGTTGAATAGCAGCAAATAGCAGTGCTGGACTGAGGCTGATTCATTCTCTCTCCTTCAATAGACTAATCAACATTGATGATTCACAATTACACTGCATTAGGCTCCCAACTTTGTTCTTCAAATCTGCACTAGCTTTAATCTCACTTGTAGCTGTGAGGCAGGTCTTTACCATAGCCATCTCTCTTGTCTCTGAAGATTTGTGAGTGGCACTTAAACACCAAGGACAGGACAAGGCTAAGTTGCAGTATTTCAAGTCTCTGTTGGTCAACAGAAAATCATACTAATAATTTGAAATCTATGCTGTCTGGTGAATAGAGTAATTTTATTTCTCAGTTACTCTCTAGATTTAATAACCAGTCCTTAATAGGGCCATCTCAGTTTATCATTTCAAAAGAGAATAGATGAAAATTAGATATTCCTGTCGGGCCAACTGAATAAATGCTTAAAAAGAGCTACTGTGTCTCTTCTTTAAAAGTTCTTTCAAGAGAATAAAAGAAAGGAATGAATTTTCCTCCATTGTTTTGAGAAGGAGGAGAGATTTAAAGAGATTATTTAAAGGAGTGGAGAGAATGTATTAAATGTGGCATCAGAAGATCCTGACAAGTTTAGGTATTTTAGGTTGTACCTTTTGTCCACAAGCACCATGGCCTCCTCATATTCACCACTTCACTCAAAGGTGTCAAGCAAGGCATAATGCTCAATACCATTTTTGAGGTATAATTGAGTGAAATTTTGAATAACTTAGAGCTGTTTTGAAAGCCATGTGAGACATCAGGCTTCCAAATACCCTGTGCCAGCAGGACCTGCCAGTCTCAGCCCAGGTGCAGCATGGGGGAGACCCTCTTGCACCTGCTTGGGACCTGCCCCACCACTCTGCAGCATCCCCTCACCCTACCCACCCAGTGAGAATTTCTGCCGTGTTCTGGGGACACCCATATCCAGTTTTCACGCAGGCCTGATGAGTGTGTGGGACAGCTGCCTCTCCCTACTACTCCACCTTGACCCCTCAAGACTCAGCTCAGGCCTAGCATACAGGCCTGAGGTGAAATCCAGCAGCTGCAATCCCTGCAGAGAGAGTAGGGGACAGAATCACCCAACTAGTCCAAAAGCAGAACATCTAGAAAGAGGGGCACAACAGGTTCACTCCCAAGGGCAGCAGCAAGAAGGAGCTGAGCATAGCAGCCAGACCCCAAACCACACACAGCTGGATAAAGCCACACTTTATAGATCTGCACCTGAACTTCAGTAGGTGCTAAGGTCTTAACTGCATGAAAGATCTACAACAAAGATCAGAAGACAGGGCTACAGAAAAAGACAACGAGAAAGAACAAAATGCAATCTCAGACACCAAGCCCACCCATAACAAGTGCAGAGGACACTAACACAGAACA